>CAJHQP010006472.1:0-38099 GCA_905132765.1 Moricandia arvensis | reverse complement strand
CAATCATCAGAGTTGTGCTTATTGCTTATGTTCTTGAGTAGCTAACTAGAACCCTAATATTAGGATAATTTATACTTCGAGAGTTGGATCGTTACCTAAACAAATAATGTTGAGCTTAAGTTGCTAGAGATAATCAAGATATTAGTCTAGTAATTCTAAGTGAAGTTATCGAATCTGATCGTTTAATGCTTGACTAAGAAAGCCATCGATCGATGTCGTTTGCTTACCATCGATCGATGCTCATTTAGAATTTGCACACAAAATTTATATACTCTGAGGTTAGCCATAGATAGATATAAATTATATCTTTACTTATTAAATTACTGATCTATGATTGAAAACTCATTGGCTTCTATCCATTATAATTCACTACATGAAAACCCTAGATCTAGCAATTTTCCTTAATTGTTTACAAACCAACTCATTCCTGATTTACTATTTCTTAAAGTTTTATTAATTGCCTAGAAAAACTAAGTTGATTATCAAATCTATTATGTGTCCTCGCTCTTTTTTGATTCAGTCCCTAAGTACTACAGCTGAACATCTTATTTGAGAGAGTAATCAGTAGCTCTAGGGTTATTTGAGCACGCATCAGCTACCCAATCATACCATTCACGGATCATCTTGAAGTCAATCATCTAAGCAACATCAATAACATCAGGGATCACAACACCATGTGCATTAATGCTTGATGCGTGTTGCTGATTTTTCTCTCAAATAAGAGGTTCAGATGTAGTACTTAGGGATCAAATCCTCAGAGAGCGAATACACAAAATAGATTTTCATAATCAACTTAGTTATGCTAGACAATTAATGAAACTTTAAGAAATAGTAAATCAAGTAATAGGGTGTTTGTAAACAAGTAAGGAAAATAGCTAGATCTAGAGTTTCAGGTGGTGAATTATAATGGATAGAAGTCAAGTGGTTTTCAAACATAGAACACGAATTCAATTAGTAAAGATATAAGTTATATATATCCTATGGCTAAGCTCAGAGTTTACAACACTCGTGTGCGAATTCGGAATGACCGTCGATCAATGGTATGCAAACGACATCGATCAATGGCTTTCTTAGTCAAGCATTAAACGAGCAGATTTGATTGGTTCACTAAATTTACTAGACCAGTATCTCAATTTTCCCTAATAACTTAAGCTCAACATGATTTTTTCAGGTAACAATCTTACTCTCGCTGTATCAATTATCCTAATACCAGGGTTCTAGTTAGCTACTTTGGAACACAAGCAATAAGCAAAATTCTGATGATAGATCTAATAATCACCTTAGCAATTCTATTTTTTGGCTAATTCATCAAGACGATTAATAAATCATAAATCTAATATGAGATCTACTCAAATATCTCCATCCATAGCTAAACAAATGACGCGTCTGTGCAGTTTTGCACCTCAAAAAGCTTTAGAATCATCAAAATTCTCCAAAACATACTTGAACCTGAAAACACACTAAAAACCCCCAGATACACATAATAGGCCCTAAATAGGGCCCATAACATGGTTTATAAGTGGTAAATATTAGGACTTATCAATATCTTCAACAAAATTCCACACAAAGTAACTGACAAAACTCCATATGAATTATGGAAAGCTAAGTTACTTTCATATAAATACCTCAGAGTGTGGGGGGTGCTTAGCAAAAGTTGCGGTATCGCCACTAAAGAAGGTAACTATTGGACTTAAAACTGTGGATTGCATCTTCATTGGATATGCACGTAATAATAGTGAAATATCATATATTCATGAAAATACAATAATGGAATCAAGAAATGCATCTTTCTTCGAATATTTTTCCATGCAAGAAAAAGCAAGGTTCAAAACAAACTCGAGAAGAAAGAGACGACGACAATGCCCCAGAAATTAAGACAAATGACAAAATTTCTATAAATGATATTTCATAAAATCAAAAAGATGAACCTAGAAGGAGCAAAAGAGCTCAAAAATAAAAATCTTTTGGTGAAAAATTTTCAATGGCATTTTTTGTAGAAAATGATCCAAAAACTTTGGATGAAGCCATGTCTTCACCGGACGGTCCATTTTGGAATGAAGCTGTCAAAACAGAATTTGATTATATCATGCAAAATTATACATGGTATAAAACAGATTTACCAACAGGTTGCAAAGCATAAAAGTAGGTGGGTCCTAAAACAAACACCAAACCCTGATTGAACTCTGATGGCAAACACAAAGATAGGCTTGTATGTCACATCCCCAGTCCTAGATATCATCATGTGACTGGCCATGGTTCGAAGAAACGAGCTGCAGAACACTCTGATCAAGTGGTAAGCGTTCCATGGTCAGTATAGGGTTAAGTATTTGAGGACTTAACCAAATGAGAAGCAAAGAAACGATTTGAAGGAGCTGGCGAGTATTATGGTAGCTGGACGAAGTAAACGGATAGCTCAACCAGCTAAACGTAGCTCGACCAAGCTCAGTCTAGCTCAGTCTGACTTAATTCAGATCCTTCAGCAGAGCTACCAGCTCACTCAGCTGGGGATCAGCTCAACTCAGCTGGACGGAGTGTTCGCGTCTTGGGCTGTTGGTCCAGGTCCGAGCCGGTGGGGGGCCAGGTGGTCTGGCCATGGTGGCTAAATTCTGGTAGACCCTTGGGTAAGGCCGTGGGCCACGCCTGAAGGGGTACGGTTTCTGTTTGGGCTTGTTATCGACCCAAAAAGGGACAGTTGTAGGCGAGGGGGTGCATTTGGCTAAGAGGTGCAACCTATTGACCAAGTCATGCCCATTCGCCAAGCAAGTTTGGCCTGTCCATGGGGCAAGTGCTGGCCAATCAATCTCTATAAATAGGGACCCTATCTGTTGATTTCTATTATCATTTTCCACAGTAAAAACTCAGAGAAATATCGTGAGAGCGAAAGAGAGAGAGAGAGATTCCGCCCAAGAGGAAAGCTGATTGTGGTGGTTGTTTCCCGGAGAGTTCATTCGTTTGGGAAAGGCATTTCCGATCAAGGATGGGAGGATCTAACAAGGGTAAGAACGCGGAGAACCCAGAGATTGGTTCCAAGGTATGTGATGGACCAGCGATCCATAAGGCTAGACGGATGGTCCCATTAGCCAAGTCTAAGTTCCGATTGGTTAGGTGGTTACATCCAATTTCTCCTTATCTATTTCCATTCCTTCTTCTTCTCTTTCTGGTTTTACCCGAAGGGTTGTGATGGTTAAGTCCAAGGGTTGCGTCCTTAGTCTTATTGCGTACACACCCAATCCGCAAACCTAGACCATGGGTCGGTTATGCGATCAGTCCGGATCGTTCCAGAGAATGGATGATTAGGCTGGACGGTTGGAATGTCCCAAAGGGTATGAGTTCCAAGGGTCACGAGTCACCAAAGTTTGTGAGTTACCAAACAGTGCAAGTAACCAAAAGGCACAAGATGCCTAGGGTTGCAAGTATCAAAGGGAACGAGGACCATAAGGTGCCATCGACCAAGGGGTGCATGTTCCAAACGGCATCATTGGATATGGTTCTCTCCAATCCATATGAATTCAGTCCATGGCTTGTATAGCCAGGGCATAGACACGGTTCATTTAACCAGAGTAATGAGTCGCAAGGTCCAATCGGTTGTCCAAACAATCCGAATGGGATTGGAGTCTTACTTGGTTGTATGGATCCATGCTTAAAGCCGGATCAGGTTAAGCCTGGATCAGGTAAGGATGTCTTGAGGCTTTTGAGTCGGACTTCAAGGGTGGCCGGTTAAACCTAGACTCTATCTGGATAGGCGGATTGGCCTAAAGGGACAATACGGTTATGGTAATGTTCTGTTGTCTTGCTTTCTATCTATTCTAAAGTCATGTGGGGTGGTTGGTTGATCGACTTAGGATACAGTAGATAGTTTTCTGGTTATTCTATGATTATATAGATTGAGGTTTATCGCATTTCTAGGAACCAAGCCAAGGATTATAGAAGCAATCGTTCTGTCTTCGGTTAAGATTAATGCTTATGTTGGTCATGGTTTAAGGAACTGAGGCTGATCATGGTCAAGCCAAGGAGCCATGAAGACTCTATCAGTGAGAGGCTGTGTGGCGTGTGGTTAGATGATGTTAGGGATGAGTTGCTTATCGTTTATGAGACTTATAGTAAACTATGTATTGGATCACATATCATTAAGTAGTCACAAAGTAATTCATTACATATTTTTTGTACTATCTGGTCGACTGTTTATGAACCTCATATCTCTGAATATGACTTAGTAAATAATTGATTAAAATGAATCAAACAAGCAATGTTTCTGGAAAGTAAGCCTAAGGGTCCAGTTGGGTCGAAAGACCAGGATCAGGTCTTACAAGTGGTATCAGAGCGGAGTTGATTCTAGGATAATGAGTATGGTAGTCCAAACACGCAGCCAGCTGATTAGGTCTTATATTGAGGTTGTCCGATTTAACTAGCCTTAGGAATTGTTGTGTTTTATATGTTATGTTTTTATACTGCCATTGACTAGTTCCAAGGTTGCAAGAAGCAAATCAGGCAAGGATCAAAAGGGCAAGGGAACGGCTGGTCAGTCCGGTAAGGTAGCTGCAGATGGTTTAGATCCGACCATGTTACCAACTGATCCAGTTGTGTCAAACACAAGTGGGGGCTTACCTAGGGATGCAGCTGACTTTGCAGGGACAAGGGCTGATGATGAAGGTGTGCAGCGGCAGGAACGAGAAGAGGAAGCAGAATCCTCTAATGCTGACCGTACGGCTAATCAGGCTGCAGAACCATCCATAAAGGACATCAAGGAAGCCATGAAGGTTATTGATAATAAAGTGTCTACGATGGCACATATGGTCACTCCTCTAGTGAATTCGTCTGTTAGTCAAGCAACCCCATGGGCTACGGCTGTGCCCGTAGCTAATGGTCAGGCTGGTGATCCAGCCAAAGCGATCGAGGTTAATTCACCTACAAGTTTCATGAGAAAGGTGGATTGCCTAAGTTTCTTGGAACATATATCCCGTCTGGGCACCAGACATATCTTAGGTAGTGCTGACCCAAACGTAGCAGACAAGTGGAGAAGCCGACTGGTCTGGAACTTCAACTCAACTCGTTGTCCCGAGGATTACAAACGGGACATTGCGATCCACTTCCTGGAAGGGGATGCACATAATTGGTGGCTGGCTGTAGATAAGCGCACCAATGGGAACCCCCAAAGTTTTGCGGATTTGAAGCACAATTCAACCGCAAATACTTTCCTACAGAGGCATGGGACCGACTGGAATCCAAATTCCTAGATCTGGGTCAAGGCCGCAGGACCGTACGGGAGTACGAGGAGGAGTTCAACCGGCTTATACGGTTTGTGGTAAAGGAGCTCGAGGACGAGGCAGTCCAGGTTTGTCGGTTCATCAGAGGCTTGAGGCCTGAACTGAGAACTCACTGCTCGATCCACACCTTCAGCACCGTGGCTGAGCTGGTGGAACGTATGGCTGTGTTGGAGTCCAACTTGGCTGAGGAACCTAAGCTTAAGACTCGGTCTCAGTCTTCCCCGGTCAGCAAAACTAATGACCGCAAGAGTAAATGGGATCAGGTCAAAGGGAGTAGCATCTCTGGTGACAGGCCTGAGTGCCCTAGGTGTGGCAGACGCCATCAAGGCAAATTCTGGAAGGCCATGGAGGCTTGCGGGCGTTGTGGCAGTATGGATCATTCACTCCAAGACTGCACTCGACCAGGCCGGACTCAAGGCCAATCTGGTGGAAGCGACACTCCGACTTGTTTCCATTGCATCAAGAGTGGACTCTATCAGTAGGATTGTCCCAAGATGCAAGGAGGACAAGGGAAGGGTCGAGGAGACATGAGCAAGTCGACCTAGAGTAGGCCGACCACAACACCGAGGGTGTACGGGCTGTCCCGGGATGACGGTGCTTCTGGATTGTTTGAATCGATCACTAATAACATTCTGAACTGATCTTTTTAAATTCAGTAGTAATGCTTGGTTTGGAACCTAGAATGGTTAGGTTATTGTTGGGGTCAAAATCGGTTACGATTGAATCAATGTCATAAACTTTCCGAGATATGTCCTCTTTGAAAAAGAGAGATAATATTTTGAAAAAAGAGAGGGGAAAATCAAGATCAAGTTTTGTATGAACTCTGAAAAAGGGTTTGCACGATAAGTCCTTGAGAAAGGCTACTCTAGACCTCAGATAAACGGATCCCCGAGCATCAAAACAACGAAAGGACTATAAGGCTCGATCTTCAACTCGCCGAACGGAAGAATTGGACCAAGCAAGATGTTCAACTTGCCAAACGGGCGAGTTGGACCGCTTGAGCCGACCAACTTGCCAGTTCGACGAGTTGGATCAAGCAAACCACCCAACTCGCCCCTTCGGCGAGTTGGGTCAATTAATCCAATTTCATCCTATCCTCGTAATTACCTCTTCCGGAATCGGATCGAAATCGTTCATGTTTTGTTTCGATCAAAAATGACGTTGGAACTTTACCACAAGAACTCATTCCCTTGTATAAAGTTCGAATTGATCGCGTAAAATGGCAACGGTTAACTGAACACCTAAAGTTTCATGCACTATAGGTCATTTCAGAAGCGCTCTTTCGACAAAATCATAAAAACGCTTAAGTAAAAAACTGGCCAGAGAAGGTCTAAAACTCGGCTAAAAGCCCACTTGCGGTTTTACACGAAATAGAGCCCAATTGAAATGACGGTCTATCTTTTACTTTGCAGGAAGAGATAAATTTTAAGTTCTGAAGATAAATGTTAAGTGAAAATAGAAGATTTCCGCGAAGCGATAAACTCGACCGAGGGCAGAAGGGGAAAGAGTAAACCTCCTATGGGAGGAGTATATAAGGGCTTAGAGGCTGAAGATGCAAAACGACGCGAAAAATCTTATTCAAAGCAAGCATAGCGTTTAGAGCAATTAGGCATATTTCTGTTTTCTATTATCGAGCTTCGACTCAACTAGGTTATTAAAAGTCTTACAAGGTTAGAACTAGGAACTCGCCAACGGCTCTTTCCGCCTAGGCTTTACCTGTTGTAACACTCAAACCACAGATTCAGAATAAGATCTTCTTTTCTCTCTTTTTCGTTTTTATCAATTAATTGTTATATCGTTTGTTCTCACTGTTTGGACGCTTGACGTTTTTGGCTTAGCAGAAATTCGGGACCTCAGGTAAAGCTAGGTTTAGCTTGCCTTCCTAAATCAAAGGAAATCGACAGTGTGAATTTCGGTTCCCACAATTTGGTGCTAGAATGAGGGGGGGTTGAATCAATCTAACTCTCAGCCACCAACGCTCGATCAAGCATGTCAGCTCACAATCTCAACAACCAACAACCTCGAAACAATAATGTTGAAAAACTCTAGCGATGAACGTCACTGCAGTTAAAGCTAACGCAAACACCGCAGCGTTCTAGGAGGTGAAAAAGATGTTCTCGACTTTCGAACAGAAGTCAACATAACAAGAAAAGGTCATGAGTTCTCTCGCTAAACAGGTTGAAACCCTAACAGCAAGGAACATGGCCGTTTTCCGCATGGAACAAGCCGAGTCCACGGAAGAAGACTCGATTTCGCAACTCCTTTGTATCGGTCTAACAAAGCATAAGGGAAACCGTCTTGACAAAATCCAGATGAGGTAACCCCTGCGCCAACACGGAAAACCCCGGGAGATCTTCCCCTTATCGAGGAAGATAAAGAAGGAGGATAAAAACGCGTTGACGTGAAGTCTAGCAGCCAGTCCGAGCCTACGAACGAAGACGCAGACGTACATCCACGCCGCACAAGGAGCCGAGCAACTAGGGATGAGTCCCAGTTTGACTACCCTATGAACGAAGAAGAAGAAACTATTTTCTGGAACAAATTGGAAGAACTAGCCTAGGAGCAAACTCGGAACACTCGTGACAAACGCTGACAAAGTCGGAAATCTGCTAGCAAAAACTCTGAGATTCGTGATGTCCGCGAGCATCTCATGAAATGAGAAACCGAATTTAGAGCAGTGAAGTCTCAAATCCATCACACTACTATCACCGCACCATAGATCAATCTGCTCTTCAAGGAGGCTCGTAAAACGCCTTTCACTACTCTCATCACCGAACTAGGGTTTCGGATCCTGGAAAGATCAAAGTGATGTCGTATGATGGTACCACAGATCACAAGGCACACTTACATGCTTTTCAGGTCGCGATGGGTAGAGCCAGGTTCAGAGAAAGCAAAAGAGACGCAGGCAAATGCCGCCTCTTCGTGGAAAACCTCTGAGGAGCAGCGGTCGAGTGGTTCTCTCGCCTTAGGCGAAACTCCATCGGAAGGTTTCTCCAGCTCGCTTTAAAGTTTCTCAAGCAATAGTCGATGTTCATAGATCGAGAAACCTCCGATGTCGACTTCTGGAGCTTATCCCAGGGATAGGATGAGACTCTCTGTGACTTCATAAATCAGTTTAAAACCGTCATGGCTAGATTCAGCGGGATAAGCAAAAAAGTCGCTACAGATGCGCTCCGGAAGATGCTATGGTACAAATCAAAGTTCAGGAAGTGGATAACTTTGGAGAAGCCGCGTATGATACGCGCTTCACAAGGTCACAGATTACATCATCATCGAAGAAGAGACGAAGGTCTTGTTACAGAAGTGGAAGTTGACGTACAATTCGTCGAAGGACCCAGGGTCGGATCAGAAGTACAAAAAAAGAAAAACCCTTGCAACGATAAAAGCGTCCACCGTGGGGAATAAGAAACCGAGGGAGCACGTAACTACGCTATTAACTATGGATCAGAGCAAGGCTGGAAAACGGGCAACACGTGGACGAGCAGGACTGCGACTTTCACCAGGCCCGCGGTCACTTCAACCATTAACTGCAAAGTTCTCGGTGTGAGGTTGGCCGCAAAGCTGCTCGCTGGGGAAATCTCCGGAGTCTTCAGCGTGAAAGATATCATCCGAGATTAAGTTCGCCCCCAAAAACGATAGGGCTCCTCAAACGAAGAACTCTTCCCAAGGAAACCAATAGGAAGAAAAGAGCGGAAGAAGGCAAGATGAGAAGGGCAACGACAACAACGTCACAGGGTAAACATGATCATCGACAGGTCGCAATATTGCAGCGATACCGTCTCGGCCCTCAAAGATTATCAGCGCAAGGCCGAGACTAGCGCAAATATGCCTACCTGATCCACGCCCAGTGACACCCCGAAAGGAGCGATCACTTTTGATGTAGAAAAGTCCGGCGGGATCGATCAGACACACTGCAATCCACTCGTGATTGATCTCGTAATAAGAGATCTAGAGGTTGCTGGGGCTCTCATCGACACGGGAAGCACGGTCAACGTCATCTTTCGTGATACTATCAAGAGGAACGTCAAATTAGGAAAAGTCATACCATCTCCAAAACCGCTGACCGACTTCTCTGCTACAACGTCGATGACCCTTGGATCAATAAGGCTGCCCGTTGCGGCGAAAGAAGTCACCAAGATTGTCGACTTTGAGGTTATCACCATCCGGCCATTTACAATGTCATCATGGGCATGCCTTGGCTAAACGCCATGAAGGCAGTCTTGTCGATTTATATTTTAGCCGTGAAATTCCCAAATCATTACGGAATTGCCGTGATCTGGGGATGTCATAAAAACTTGAGACGTTGCTTCCTGGCCAAACACAAGCTAAGAAAAATCACAACCACCGTGATGGCAAAGACCAAACGCCCAAAGCTAGCTTAGGCACCAACTAAAAACACTTCGGACAAAGACGATCCAAAATCGACAACTCAAACAACGGCCAAAGAATAACTAGTTTTGGTGACCAACGCTTTAACCCCGACGGAGGAGACTAATCCGGCGGAAGAAGTCGACCCTGCAACTAACACGGTCGGCACGAACACAACAGCCGAGTAAACACATTCGCGCAAACAGTAGATCTACGAGATGGCTTGATCCTCGAAAGGGGTACGTAGGCAGCTGTGAGGGGTAAAACTCACTCTCTAGTTTAGGTTAGGTTTAGATTGGGGGAAACACAATCGTGGGCTGAATCCTGTTAGAAATTAAAGAATGAATAAGATTGTATTGACGAATAAGGGTTACAAAGATGATTAAGATGAATACAAAGAAATCTCTAAATGATTTTGAATGATAATATATGTGAAAATTCGTAGAAAGTCTATGCCTTTCTCTTCATTTCTTCCTCCTTTAAATAGCCAAAGTTTCCTTTTAACCTCTCCTGATTAGTCTCCGAGATCGCCTCCGTAAACTGAGGGATTTGCAACAGCTTCCTTTTGACCGAATCATACGCCTCTATCTTCGTATCCTAGGCTGTTTTATTAGGTTCCTGCGAGAGAAGCCGGACCTCTTCCTCGTGACCTCTTTCTCGTGACCCCTTTTATGGAAATCCTTGGAAGTAGTCTCCATCCTTAGGTGAGCTCCATTCTCCTTTGAAATGACAATTCACGCGTGGCCCATTATTAGGCTTAATTTGATTGATCCGCTAATTTCAGCTAACAGGCCATATTTGGGCTCAACAGCAGCTCGTCGAAAGACGAGTTCATCTATCCCCCTCTCCAAAAAGGGGGGGAGTGGGTACATATACGAATACTCGTATATTCCAAAATATTTGCCTTGTTCTCAATATTTACAAAAAGAATTCGGGAAAAGACTTAATTAGAATTTCTCAAAATCTCTCTTATCTCCCGAAGAAACATCTTGTTATATTGTCGGAAAACATCCATATATGAGCAAAACGATTATCGCACAAACCCAAAAATGGAAACTCGTGAAAAATCATCCTACCTCAAAATCATCGCCGAGATCAAAAAATGATGCCGACCATTAAAAGTCCTCACCAAACGTATCTCGGTCGAATAGTCGATTCCGACTCCCGACCAGAGCATGAGACCTCGGTCCCAGATGCTTAAAATCTTACTAACACAAAGTATGTTTTCGAAAAAAAAGCGAGACGTTGCCTGGATTTTTGAGAACACACCCCCAGTCGATTCGCGACTATAAATCACAAACGCTCGTTGATTGGGCCCGCCAAGCACTTTTTCCGTCTTAAACAAACGCAGCCAGATCCATCCTAAGGATAAATTCTCTCACATCCGACTAGGATAAATAGCGCGCTATAAAAGAAGTCCGAAATTTTGGTCAGCACTTCCAGATGACTTAAAAATTTTGTCCGGAGACATGCTCGACTCCGACCAGACAAGTCATATAAGCCGAGAACCTATCGCGGACTTTAAATCGGAACAGAGTCAGGTTAAAATTGCAATAGGCAAAACGAAAGCCGATTATTCATCACAAAGCCTCAAACCGAAAGTAAACCTAGGTCTTACCCTAAACCAAACACACTGGTCTCTAAAGTCTTAAGGCATGATATCGAAAGATACGAGATCCTGAAAGCATGTCTCTTCATCCGCATATAAAAGCTCTCGAAACTTTAAGAACTTCTCGAACATCTCAGACGAGCAACGAATAGGATGATCCACAAAGAGGGGTAGAAGTCGAGTTGACAACTCAAATTTTCCCCTACACTTAACAAAATCCAAACATTCTCGAAACCTCTTTTCATAAAAAATGTGGTTCAAACAAAAGCCGCTAAACGGCAGGGATTCAAAGCCACACATGGCCAGTCCCGCTACATAATACCCGACCAAACTTGGCCAAAGATGAACGAATAAGGTAAACATACTTTAATACAAGTGAACACATTCCCAAATAAGTCGCGGCCAACCTTACGATCAGTCATCGAGACCGAATTACCTAGTCATCGACCTCCCGAGCGAGTGGTCATTGACGTCCAGGGGAGCCGTTGGCTGGTTCACCTCGACCGTCAAATCAGTGGCTCCCGTTTTTTGTTTCCACTGTATCAGGAGAAATAGGAATCGGGTTCCACGGCTCCCAAATCCTCTCCTCGGTTCTCTCTCGTTCATACGCCTAGTTTTCCTCGCACGGCGTAAAATGAATAGTTAGGGTCCTGCGTAAGGTATAATCCGCCCACAGTGCCGCGATGTGGGAACAGAAATCCGCATTGTCGATTTCTGTTGGATTAGGAACGCAGGGTAAACCCTAGTTTCCCAGAGGTCCCGGATATTTGCTAAACCACACGCCAATCAGTCAGAATACAAAGTAAATATCGAAAAGCAAAGTATGAATCGAAAAGAGAGCAAATTTATGTCTTATTCCAAATTTGCGTATGAGCGTTTACACCAAGGTAGAAGCCTCGGCTATGAGAGCTGTCGGCGAGATCCCTAGTTCTAATAACCTAAGACTGCAAAACCCTAGTTGAGTCGCAGCTCGAATAACAAAAATGGAAAGTTGCCTAAATGCTCTAAGTGCTAAGATATGTTTGCTCTGAGTTGATATTTTCATGTGTTCTCTGCATCATCACCCTCGAATTCCTTATATAATCCTCTAGAGGCGGTTTGCTCTTTCCCTTTCTGCCCTTGGTCGAATTTATTGCTTCACGGAAATAAAAGATAAACCGTCACAAAGCTTGGGCTTGACTTCAGATAAAATCGCGAGTGGGCCTTTGGCCGAGCTTTAGACCTCATCGAGCCGTTTTCTGACTTAGGCGTTTCTACGATTTTATCGAAGTAGCATTGCTAAAACGACATCGTCCGAGAGTTAGGATCTTTCGTATGGGGCGTATGACTCTAGGTCTCTAGTTAACTGTTATCGTCGCATACGATTTACCCGATCCTTTCTTGTGACAACGAGTTCTTTCGGTAAAGTTCCAATGTCAACCATGATCGAGATGGAAAAAAAAATAAGTTCGATCAAGTATCGAGAAAGGGAGTCAACGAGGACGAGGTGAAAATGGATTGATTGATTCGACTTGCCGAATGAGCGAATCAGATTGCTCGTGATGCCCAACTCGGCCGTATGGCGAGTTGGGCTTTTCCAACTCGCCATACAGGTGAGTTGGTCGGTCTGTGTTTCGTCCTTTCAAGGTTTTTGGCCCGGAGACTTTTGTTGAGATGGTTTCGAGACTTCATTCGTAGGGAAACACGATTTTTAGATGCTGATTTTGAGAGTACTGTTTTTGACCCCAACACCCGGTAGGTTTCGAACGTTGATTTTGTCGTAACCAATTTTGACCCCAACATTTATCCCCCCATCTCGTCAGAACTGTGATGTTCTTGCGAGCGTTTTAAAGCATATTGGATGAATTAGGCGGAATCCGACGTCCGAAGCCTGGAGGTGAAATAGTGAATCCTTTCTTTTATAGGTATGTGGAGTGATTTCACAGATTCTTCACATTTCCACAAACTCTTTTAAGAATCAAAAGATTTTCTCTTCTCTTTCATTCCTTTGATAAAAAAGAAAGTTATGTCTTCGAGAAGAAAGGTTTCCTCAAAGTCTCGTGAAGACCGTTATTTCCCCGATGGTTCCAGCTCGCAATGCAACTATGCTGTATCGAAAGTGGAATGCTCGGCTCACTCGGTCGACCCTTAAGAAGCTGAGGTGTATTGAATGGCCAGGGGAGACGTGAAACCCCCCAGACATGTCATATGGGCATTGTCTCGGTTTCAAGCCAACCCTGTAGAGGGTTGTCCAAGTAAAACATGTCTGAATGGGCTGGATACCATCCGGAGCCACTGTCGAGTTCCTGAATCGGTCAAGTTTCGTCTTCCGGAGGCTGGAGTGGTTGCCGAGTTTCCGCCCGAGGGTTATTTTACATGTTACGAGGTGTACTTGAAGCAATGTCATTTTTGGTTTCCTATTCCCGAGGCCATAGCGCGACTTCTCGAACGTTCCAAGATATCGATTAGTCAAATAAACATGTGCGGTATACTTCATATTGTCGGGATCCTCGTGCTGAGTTGCGAGCTGGGTATAACCCTCGAGGCCAACCATCTCGACACTTTGCTTAAACCAATCAGGAAGTCGTCCATTATTCAGTTGAGGCCCTAGTAGGGGATGACGATCATAAGCGAATTTGTGTTCAACTATCATGAATGGCAGAAGCACTTCTTTTTTCGTCCGTGTTGACGAAGCGTCTGTAGAAACAAGCGGCCTCTCCGTCTTTAGGAATAGATGGGGTCTAAAAGGTGTCCTTGGCCAAGTGTAGCCCCTTTTCTCTTTTCCCCCCTTTTTCAGTGAAGTTTGATTTCTAATATGTTTTGTTTACTTTTCATTTTCAGAGACCAATCCTTTCCTCCGAGTCCGGATGGTCTGGTTACCATCCGTGAATTGCTTCGCGGTCGCTCGTGTTTTTGGGCAACGTTTAGCCCAAAAAGGTTCGGTCGTGCCGTTGCTCTCCACCGTTCTCGCCACCAGCCAGATCTACCGGTTCAAGAAGGATCAGAGGCGTCCATGGACGGATTTGTTCCGAGCACGGCTCACAGGAGAGAAGAAAGACCAAAGAATTGGAAGGACAAACACATAGTTGCCAAGGATGAAGTGGTTAACGAGCGGTGCTCCTCCGATAATATACTAAGGGATTACCTGAATAGTCAGGTAGGCAGAAGTAGTGGTGAACGGACGATCTCGATGAGCTGCTTGGTTTTTATTATCTTTTTTCGAAGGCGAATTTTTTCTTGACTTCGAGATATTTCACAGGGTCTCCTCATGATGAACCGGGCACTTGACGCGAGCTGCCAGGAGGCACGCATGGCTCAGTTTAGGGCCGAGACGACCAATAACTAGATCGCTCGTCCAAGAGGTGAGCTGGAAAGTTCCCGTTGTCGTGAGAGGGAGTCGGTCGCGACCGAGGTTCGTCGTGCCTATACGCGAGGGAAGAGATAAATGGCCGAGGTCATGAAAAACCGTCTCGAAAAGTTCTCGTACGAATTCGAGGAGTTTACGAAGGGTTGCAAGGACTTTGTGGATTATCGCGAGTGCCGTGGCGCCTTGGGCGGGCTATACCTCACGCAGGATCCTAATTATTTGTTCGGTTCCGAATATTCGAGGCAGACCGGGCACATGAACGAGAGGGATAAAGATTTTGTGCTTCCTTAGATAGAAGAGAGGATTTGGGAACAGTGGAACTCGATTCATGTTTCTTTCGACACGGTGGAGGCCGAGGCGAGGAATGATGATGAGACGGGCGACGTAAACCAGCCGACGGCTCCCCTGGATGTCAACGACTATTCGCTCGATAGATCGATGACCAGGTGCTTCGATTTTGATGAGTAATTGCGAGGTAGCGAGACTGGCCGGGTGTGGCTTTGAGTACCTGAATTTTATTAACTCTTATGCAACAATGCATGTTATAATAAGTGGGTGTTTCTTGAAAGATGTTTGGGATTTGTACTGTCGATTTCTGTTGAATTAGGAACGCAGGGTAAACCCTAGTTTTCCAGAGGTCCCGGATATATGCTAAACCACACGCCAATCAGTTAGAATACAAAGTATATATCGAAAATCAAAGTAAGAATCAAAAAGAGAGTAAATAGATGTCTTATTCTGAATTTGCGTATGAGCTTTCACAACAAGGTAGAAGCCTCGGTTATGAGAGCTGTCGGCGAGATCACTAGTTCTAATAACTTAAGAATGCAAAATCCTAGTTGAGTCGAAGCTCAAATAACAAAAATGAAAAGTTGCCTAAATGCTCTAAGTGTTAAGCTATGCTTGCTCTGAGTGGATATTTTCGTGTGTTCTCTGCATCATCACCCTCGAAGTCCTTATATACTCCTCCAGAGGAGGTTTACTCTTTCCCCTTCTGCCTTTGGTCGAATTTATCGCTTTCCGGAAATATTCCTTTTTTTCCTCGATCTTCAAGATTATCTTCAGAAACTTAACATTTATCTTCCAAAATTAACATTTATCTTCTGAACTTAACATTTATCCCTTCCTGCAAAATAAAAGATAAACCGTCACAAAGCTAGGGCTTGACTTTCAATAAAATCGCAAATGGGCCTTTGGCTGAGCTTTACACCTCATGGGGCCGTTTTCTGACTTAGGCGTTTCTACAATTTTATCGAAGTAGCATTTCTAAAACGACGTCGTCCGAGAGTTAGGATCTTTGGTATGGGGCGTATGACTCTAGGTGTCTAGTTAACTGTTATTGGCTCATACGATTTACCCAATCCTTTCTCGAGAGAACGAGTTCTTTCGATAAAGTTCCAATGTCAACCCTGATCAAGATGAAACAAAGATAGGTTCGATCAAGTATCGAGAGAACCGAGGATGAGGTGAAAATGGATTGATTGATCCGCCTTGCCGAACGAGCGAATCAGATTGCTCGTGACGCCCAACTCGCCATATGGGAGAGTTGGTCGGTCCGTGTTACTTCCTTTCTAGTTTTTCGGCCCGGAGACTTTTGTTGAGATGGTTTTAAGACTGCATTCGTATGAAAACAAGATTTTTGGGTGCTGATTTTGAGAGTACCGTTTTGACCCCAACAGCCGGTAGTTTCGAACGTTGATTCCGCCGTAACCGATTTTGACACCAGCATGCGACACTCGCGATAATCCCTGAGAAACTTATAGGCCCTCGTAAGCTCCTCAAACTCGCACGAGAAATTGTCACGACGAGTCTTCATGACTTCATCTATCTCTCTCTTCCCTCGCCTATAAGCACAACGAACCTCCGTTGCAACCAACTCTCTCTCTCGCGACGATGGGAACTGTCCAATTCACCTCTCAGACGGGCGATCTCTTTGTCAGCCATCTCAGCCATGAACTGAGCCATGCGAGCCTCTTGGTAGCTTGCATCAATAGCTCGGTTCATCATAAGAAGACCCTACGAAAGATCTCAAAGTCAATAGAATCTTGGCCTTAAAAATATAATAATAATGCTCAAGGATCAAAACTTACCCCATTAACCATCCTCGACGCCTGGGTAAAATCCGGCACCCGGCTGGACCCATCAACGTCCAGAGGAAAGTCAAAATCGAGCAACTGGTCAAGATCGTTCTGTCCGCCACCACTCCCGCTTACTTGACTGTTGAGAGAGTCTTTAAGTATATTATCGGGAAAGCACTGCCCGTTGGCCATGTCATCATCAAAGACGACGTGGTTGTCCTTGCGGGATTTTTGACCTTTCCCTCCTCGCGTGAACCTCGCACCGAAAAAACTAATCCATGCTTGACTCCGACCTTTCTTCTATCGGCAAGTCTAGCTGAAACCGAGAGCGGTGGAGAACAACAGCAAGGCAAACCCGCTTCAGAGTAAACTTGGCCCAAAAGCATGGACATCCGCGGAGCAAGTCACAGACGGTGTTGAAGCCCTCCGGACTCGGAGGAAGAGTATTAGTCTCTGCAAAACAAAAACAAAACAAAATAAGCACGTAAGATCAAACGTCATCAAAACCAAAACTGGAGGACACTTGATCGAGAATACCTTTCTGAACCCATCCAGTCCTAAAGATGGGAATGTCATTCGCTTCTACAGATGCGTTGTTAACACGGACAAAGAAGAAGTGCTCTCTCCAGTCATGATAGTTTGACATGAACTTGGTTATGATTGTCATGCCCGGCCGAGGCCTTAGCTGGACTACAGCCGACTTCCCCCAGGGCTTCAGCATAGCTTCAAGGTGGCCAGAATCAAGGGTCATGCCAATTCATAACTCAGCGCTAAAATCCTGATAATGTGCTGTAAACCGCACGGGTTTATCTGACAGATCGATATCTTAAATCGATTGAAAAGCGGAACAATGACTTCCGGGATGGGGAACCATAGATGGAACTGCATCAAGTACGCCTCATACCGAGTGAAGTAACTCTGGGCGGAGACTCAGCAACTTCCCCAGCTTCCGGGAGATGAAACTTAACTAGCTCCAGAACTCGGCAGAACCCCCGGATTGCAGCAAGCCCATACGGGCAGCTCTTTCTCCGACAATCCCACGGGGTTAGTACGAAACGGAGGAGAAGCCACGTCCCAGGCCTAGGAAGCTTTACTTTGCCTCTGGCCGCCCAGTACACGTCACTGTGTTGCGATCTAGAGCCATTCGGAACGGAATGGTCATGGCGAGATTTGGTAGAAGCTTTTCTCCTTAAAGACATGATAAAAATTATACCAAAGGGAGAGAAGAGAGAATAAGATCTTTTAATCTTAGAAAAAAGTTTGTGGAAATGAGCAAGTTTCGTTTGAACTCTAAAAAAGGGTTTGAACAAAAAGTCCTCGAGAAAGGCTATTCTAGACTTCGGATAAACGGCAAACATGCAAGTTGTACCGCATGAGCCGACCAACTCGCCGAATGGGTAAGATAAATTGAACAAGACGAACAACTCGCCTGTTCAGCAAGTTGGTTCCGCTCGGCGAGGTACCAGTCCAACTCCCCGGACAAGCGAGTTGGATCAACCAAACCACCCAACTCGCCCATTCGGCGAGTTGGGTCAATCAATCCATTTTCATCCTGTCTTTGTAACTACTTCTTTCAAAATTGGATCGAACTCGTTCATGTTTCATCTCGATCGAAATTGACGTTTGAACTTTACCGCAAGAACTCTTTCCCTCGTATAAAGTTCGAATTGATCACGTAAAATGGAAATGGTTAACTGAACACTTAAAGTTGCCTGCACTATATGAGAAATTTGAACTCTCTTCGGAATCAATGTCGTTTCAGAAGCACTCTTTCGACAAAATCGTGTAAATGCTTAAGTCGAAAAATGGCCGGAGAAGGTCTAAAACTCGGCTAGAAGCCCACTTGCGGTTTTACATGAAATAGAGCCCAATTGAAATGATGGTCTATCTTTTATTTTTCAGGAAGAGATAATTGTTAAGTTCGGAAGATAAATGTTAAGTTTCCAAAGATAATTATGAAAATCGAAGGAATATAGAATATTTCCGCGAAGCGATAAACTCGACCAATGGCAGAAGGGGAAAGAGTAAAACGTCTCTGGAGGAGTATATAAGGGTTTTGAGGCTGAAGATGCATAAGGACACAAAAAAATCTTACTCAAAGCAAACATAGTGTTTAGAGCAATTAGGCATATTTCTGTTTTCTATTATCGAGCTTTGACTCAACTAGGTTATTAAAAGTCTTACAAGGTTAGAACTAGGAAATCGCTTACAGATCTTTCCGCCAAGGCTTTACATGTTGTAACGCTCAAATCGCAGATTCGGAATAAGATCTTCTTTTCTCTCTTTTTCATTTTTGTCAATTCATTGTTATATCGTTTGTTCTCACTGCTTGGTCGCTTGACGTTTTTGGCTTAGCGGAAATTCGGGACCTCTAGGAAAGTTAAGTTTACCTTGCCTTCCTAAATCAACGGAAATCGACAAAGCAAATTTTGGTTCCCACAGTTATTCTCATGTGGGTCTCTGATAGGGACCCTCATGATTGGTGGTGTGGAAACAGACGTAATTTTCGACACAAGGGCTACCAACAATTTACTCAGCCCAGAACTGGTCGGAAAGGGTATGTTCTGTCTGGAATCTGGGGATAATTTGAGGTTAGTGAAGGCAGTCGGTGGGCAAGTCATGCATTCACTAGGCTTTATGACAAATTTCTCGGTGACGATCCAAGGCAAGAATCTACATGTTGATCTGATCATTGTTCGCCTACAAAACCACGAGGTGATCTTAGGCATGGATTGGTTGGGAAAGTATCAAGCCACTCTCGATTGCCACAAGGGTCATGTGCAATTGGAGGTTGGACCTCACCCGATACAATACCAAAGTCTGAGTCCGGCTCCAGGAAAAGTTCTGGTTTCAGCAGTCCGCGCGGAAAGGATGCTTCATCAGGGTTGTGAGACCCTTATGGCCACAATCACCTCTATGGAGCGCATAAATTTTGTTGATCTGAAAGATCTGTGTGAGGAACCGTTGGTGTCTGAGTTCCCAGATGTGTTCAGTTCGCTACAGGGCGTCCCCCCTGATAGGTCGGACCCATTCACGATCGAACAAGAACCAAGGATAGCTCCATTGTCCAAGAGTGCATATGGAATGGCTCCCCCGAGATGGCCGAGCTAAAGAAGCAATTGGAAGAATTTCTTGACAAGGGGTTCATACGTCCGAGTAGTTCCCCTTGGGGTGCATCAGTCCTCTTTGTAAAAAAATAAGAATGGTAGCATGCGTCTGTGTATCAACTATCGGGGGTTGAATATGGTTACTGTGAAGAACAAGTTCATGTTACCAAGGATAGACGAGTTGTTGGATCAGCTCAAAGGATCCAAGTGGTTTTCTAAGATCGATTTGACCTTAGGGTATCATCAGATACCCATAGAACCAAACGATATCAGCAAGACATCATTTAGGACCAAGTACGACCACTACGAGTTTGTAGTTATGCCATTAGGTCTGACCAATGCGCCTGTTGCATTCATGAAAATGATGAACAGCGTGTTCCGAGATTTCCTCGATGAATCAGTTATTATCTTCATAGATGATACACTAATTTACTCCAAGGATGAGGAATCTCATCGGAGACATCTGAGGGCTGTGTTGGAATGGTTATGAGAACACAAGCTTTATGCTAAACTCAACAAATGCAGTTTTTTGGCATAAGAGCATTGGGTTCCTCGGTCATATCGTGTCCGACCAGGGCGTCTCAGTGGATCCAGAGAAGATCAGGGCAATCAAGGATTGGCCCCGACCACGCAATGCCACGGAAGTCAGAAGCTTCCTCGGGCTGGCAGGTTACTATCGAAAGTTTTTGAAAGGATTCGCAAGCTTGGCTCAGCCTATGACACAGTTGATCGGGAAAGACGTAAAGTTCACATGGTCTGAGGAGTGCGAGAGATGCTTCTCTGCACTTAAGGACATGTTGACCAGCGCACCGATTATGGTTCTTCCGGAGGCCGACCAAGCATATGTGGTCCATACTGGACTAGGTTGCGTGCTGACCCACCATGGAAAGGTCATCGCTTAAGCGTCAAGGCAGTTGAGGAAACATGAGGGAAACTAGAAATGGCTGTGGTAGTGTTCTCCTTAAAGATTTGGCGTTTGTATCTGTATGGCGCCAAGGTTTAGATACTTACAGGACCATAAAAGTCTGAAATATATATTCACCCAGCCTGAACTGAACTTAAGGCAAAGAAGGTGGATGAAATTTGTGGCTGATTATGATCTGGATACCACTTATTATTCGGGCAAGGCCAATTTGGTAGCAGACACCTTGAGAAGGAGGAGGGCAGATGTATCAGCCGAACGGGAGGCGGACGACCTAGAAAGGATGGTATGTGCTCTGCAGTTGAATTTGCTGACCAAGGAGACAGAACCACTGGGGTTAGAGGTGGTTAATCAGGCCGACCTGCTTACCCGAATTCGGTTAGCTCAGGGTCAGGATGAGAATCTGAACAAGGTTGCTCAGAGTGATAGGACGGAGTACCAGACTGCAAGGGATGGTACCATCCTAGTCAATGGTCGGATCAGTGTTCCTAATGATAGGAGCTCAGAGGAGGAGATTATGAGAGCAGCTCATAGGTCTAGATTCTTGATTCATCCTGGTGCGACAAGGATATATCAGAAACTCAAGAAGTACTATCACTGGATTCAGATGAAGGCTGATATCGCTGAGTGGTTGGCTAAGTGTCCTACTTGCCATCTCATTAAAGCGGAACATCAGGTTCCTAGTAGGTTATTTCAAATCTTTCATATTCCAGAGTGGAAGTGGGACCACATCACAATGGACTTTGTGACTAGATTCCCCACGACCAGGAATAAGAAAGATGCGGTCTGGTTTGTGGTGGATTGCCTAACCAAGTCGGTGCACTTTCTGGCCATCAAGAAGTCGGATGGGGTCGATCGAATCGTACGTCTGTATATCGATGAGATCGTTCGACTACATGGTGTTCCTGCAAGTATAGTGTCAAATAGGGATTCGAGGTTTACATCTTAGTTCTGGAAGGCTTTTCAGGAAAAAACTGGGAACAAGAGTAAACATGAGCACCGCCTATCACCCACATACAAATGGACAGTCAGAACGCAGTATCCAAATGTTGGAAGATATGTTGCGAGCATGTGTCTTGGACTGGGGTGATTCCTGGGAAAGACATCTACCCTTAGTAGAATTTTCTTACAACAACAGTTTTCATAGTAGTATTGACATGTCGCCATACAAAGCTCTGTATGGGCGTCCCTGTCGGACACCCTTATGCTGGACCCAAGTGGGGGAGGCAGCATGATTGGTCCGGAGATTGTCAAGGAGACAACCGAAAAGATGAAGTTTTTGAAGGATAAGATGAGGGAGGCACAAGATCGCCAAAGAACTATGTGGACAAGCGTAAGAAAGATCTCGGGTTTGATGTTGGTGACATGGTGTACCTCAAGATGATTACCTTCAAAGAATGAGTTAGAATTTTGGTAGAGGGAAATTAGATCTGAGGTACTTGGGTCCGTTTAGGATCATAGAACGAGTTGGCATGGTGGCGTATAACCTGGATTTGCCAGCTAAGATGGATACGTTTCATAACGTGTTACATGTCTCTCAACTCCGAAAGTGTCTGACGGACCAAGAAATCGTTCTTCTTGCTATCCCTGATAATCTAGGTCCGAACCTAACCTTAGAAACAAGGCCCATTTCGAATTGTAGACATGATGGAAAATGCAACAAGGAAGAAGACGGTCCAATGGTCAAAGTCGTTTGGAACTGAAATGGGAAAGATATCATCACTTGGGAGACAGAGACTAGGATGAAATTTGAGTATCCGAAGTGGTTTGATCAGTTTGTTTATGAGGAAAATTTTGATTCGGATTCAAGGGCGAATCCATCGCAAGTGGGGGTGACTTGTCACATCCCCGATCCTAGATAGGATCATGTGACTCGCCGTGGTTCGAAGAAACGAGCTGCAGATCACTCTGATCAAGAGGCAGGCGTTCCATGGTCAGTATAGGGTTAAGTATTTGAGAACTTAACTAAATGAGAGGGAAAGAAACGAGTTAAAGGAGTTGGGCGAGTATTATGTAGCTGGACGAAGTAAACGGATAGCTCAACCAGCTGAACTTAGCTCGGCCAAGCTCAGTCTAGCTCAGTCCGACTTAAGTCAGCTTGCTCAGCTGAGCTACCAGCTCACTCAGCTGGAGCAGCTGAGGATCAGCTCAACTCAGCTGGACTGATTGTTTGGGTATTACTCGGATCTATGGATCCAGGCTTAAATCCGGATCAGGTAAGGAATTCTTGAGGCTAATGAGCCGGACTTCAAGAATGGCCGGTTGAACCTAGACTCTATCTGGATACGTGGATTGGCCTAAAGGGACAATATGGTTATGGTCATGTTTGATTGTCTTGTTTGGACTGTCAATCTATTCTAAAGTCGTGTGGGATGGATGGTTGATCGACTTAGGATACAGTAGATAGTTTTCTGTCTATTCTATGATTATATAGATTGAGGTTTACCGCAGTTCTAGAAACCAAACCAATCATTGTAGAATCAACTGTTCTGTCTTCGGTTAAGATTAATGCTTATGTTGGTCATGGTTTCAGGAACTGAGGCTGATCATGGTCAAGCCAAGGAGCCATGAAGACTCTATCTGTGAGAGGTTGTGTGGCGTGTGGTCAGATGATGTTAGGGATGAGTTGCTCATCGTTTATAAGACTTATAGTAAACTATATATTGGATCACATATCATTAAGTAGTCACAAAGTAATTCATTCCATATTTTTTATACTATCTAGTCGATTGTTTATGAACCTCATATCTCTGAATATAACTTAGTAAATAATTGATTAAAGTGAAATAAACAACCAATGTTTCTGGAAAGTAAGCCTAAGGGTCTAGTTGGGTCGAAAGACCAGGATCGGGTCTTACATTGTAGTTCAAGGATTTCGACAAAAAGAAAGCTTTAACTACTTTGATACTTATTCTCCAGTTACAAGAATTACATCAATAAGGGTAATGATAGCAATCACAGCTTTAAGAGACCTAGAAATCCAACAAATGAATGTAAAAACCGCTTTTCTAAATGGTAGTTCAGAAGAGGGAATTTACATGAAACAACCTGAGGGTTTTGTTATTCCTGGACAGGAAAACAAAGTATGATGACTTGTAAAGTCATTTTATGGGCTAAAACAAGCTCCTAAACAATGGCATGAAAATTTTGACAATGTAATGATGTCAAATGGTTTCAAAGTTAAGGAATGTGATAAATGCAAATACTACAAAAGACCAAAAATGTGTATTTTTCCATGTCTATATTTAGATGATATGTTCATTATTGGAAGCAATAAAAATATCATCAGTCAAATAAGGAACATTCTCAAAGGCAAATTTGAGATGAATGATATGGCATTAGCAAATGTAATACTCGGGGTTAAAGCCACAGGAAATTCAAATGGAATTATCTTAACTCAATCTGACAATGCTCAAACAATATTATAGAGATTTAAAAATTACTAATATGTGGGAACCGAAATTCACACTGTCGATTTTTTTAAACTTAAGAAAAGTCTATAATACTCGACTTTCCCAGAGGTCCCGGATTATCTGCGTAAAAGCACGAAACAAAAGAGAGAGATAGCAGAATATTGAAAGTAAATTGCACTAAGGCGTTTTATTGATTGATAATGATAAAGTTACAGAGTTTCAGTCGGAATGAAGTAGATAGAAATAGTCAGCAATGGAGAACGAAAGAACAAAGCAGTAAAACATTCTAAGTATCGAACTTGCTAGTCTAGCCACCTAGATTCTAAGTTCTCCTAAAGCTAACAGTAGTTTTTTAGACCTAATCTCCAGATCCTTGCGCTTCTAACTCTGGCTTACATTATATATGCAATGTCGGTCGTTCGTCATTTCCTTCTCTGCCCCTAGTCGAGTTTATCCATTTTCGGAGTATTCTCGTATCTTCATGATCTTCATAATTATCTCGGAAATATTAACATTTATCTTCCGGATTTTGACATTTATCTCTCCTGCAGATAAAGATAGACCATCGTAACAACACTAGGCTTGGTTTCATATGAAATTGTAAGTGGGCCTTTAGTCGCGTTTTAGGCCTCTCGGGCCGTTTTCCGACTTTGTGCGTTTTCCCGATTTCTCGAAAGACCATATTTGATGCAACATAAATAATAAGAATGGGTTCAAACTTCTCATATAGCTTAGGCAACTTTGGTGTTAATTCAACCGTTGCCATTTTATTTCATCGATTTGAACTTATACAAAAAAACGAGTCATCACAGCTTTTATCGTAAAGTTCAAACGCTAACTCCGATTGAGATGAAACAAAGAGCCTTTCGATCGAGATTAGAGAGAGAAGACAAGAGGTGTGGTCTCACTCGCCATATAGCGACCTGGGAGCTGTATTTGTCGACCCGGGGTTTGTTTGGCGACCCGGGGGTTGTTTGGCGACCCGGGGTTTGTTTGGCGACTCTTACTTGTTTTAATTATAAAATCTCAACGGAAACTCTGATTGAGACGAAACAAAAAGAATTTTGATCGCGACTCGAAGAAGAATACAAAGGGGAGACACAGCTCGCCATGTGGCGGCCCAGACTTGGAGAGTTGTGGTTGCCATATGGCGATCCGGTCTTTGAAAGATCACGTCGCCATATGGGGACCTTGACTCGCAGAGCCTAGGTCGCCATATGGCCACCCAGACTGTGTGAGTCTAGGTCTCCATATGGCGACCCTGATTGTATGGGTTCAGGTTGCCATATGGTGACCCGTAACCTTGGTGGGCAGGTCGCGATATGGCGACCCGTAACCTTGGTGCGCAGGTCGCCATATGGCGACCCATGCTTTCGTGTGCGGGTCACCATATGGTGACCCGTAATTTGCGAGTGGGGGTCTCCATATGACGACCAATGCTTTGTGAGTGTAGGTCGCCATATGGCGACTTGGTTCATTAAAGGCCAGGTAGCCATATGGCGATATTGGTTTGTACATTTGAGGTCGCCATATGACGACCTAGGTCCGAGGTGCTTTTGTTCTTTCCAAAATACTCTTTTGATAAGTTACTTCTAGAAGTGATAACCTTATTTGGTGATTTCGATATAATCATTTTTGACCCCAACAGTTATCCCCCCAGCCTGCAAAGTCTCAGAGATGATTTTTGCGGGCGAGTCGTGTGTTATAATCAGAATCACGACTAAGAGTACTTTTCCGAGAACTTTTTCGAGGCTAGTTTATTGCGAAGATTATCCCTCCTTACTTTTCTATAAGTAGTGAACTCTCATTCCTCATTTTCTTCATACCTTCTCATTTCTTTAAGCTACCTCTGCCTTCTCTCTAAAAATTCGTAATAAAAAGATGTCTTCTTCCCGAGGTGAAAAGAAACACTTTGACGCCGAAATGAGCGATTCCACTCTTTCTGCGAGTCCTTTGAAATCGGCTCCTCCTGGCACTGTGTCGGCCTACGCAGCTGGCTTCTTATCCATTTAGGATAAGCTTGCCCGGTGTAGCGCTGAGAAGGAGATTGGCCAGTCTTCTGCACAACCGCCGGTGCCTCCAGCCAAGATTGAAACTACGATAGCACCATCGTCGGAGACTTTGGTTCAGCTACAGGCTCTTCCACGATGCCTGTTCATGTTGGCGATAGGGAGCAGGCTCCAGAATCGATGCCCCCTCTTTTGGCTAAGCGGGAAACCGTTTTGGGGCTGCCTGCTCCTATTGTTGCTCTGATCGTCCTGAAAAGTCCAAAAAAACACTCCTGCAGGTGAGGCGACTAAGAGGAAAAGATGCACTAAAGGCGGAGAAGGCGATTCTGGACCGCAGGGAGGGTCTGGCTCGAGTGCGATGCCACAATATTGTGCCAAGGTTTGTTTCAAAGATCTTTCTAGTTAGCATGTTGTACCCTTCTCTAACCCTTTATTTGTCTTGTGTAGTTTGCATCTTTGATCGATGGGATGATCAGTGAATGTAGGCCATAGTTTAAGCGTCTTACAAGGAAGTTAGCGGACGAGAAGATTCATCGGCGTTCGAGAAGATTCATCGGCGTTTGAGAAGAAGTTAAAGGTTATTGAAGATTCTCATTTCGTTAAGGTGTCCTAGTTCGAGACTCGGATCGGCAAGCTCGAGCGAGACCTCGGGAAGACTGACAGTTCCCTACTCAAGGCGAAGCAGGTCAGGAAGACGAAAGATTCGGAGGCTCGTCGGCTCGAGCGTCGTCTCTAGAGCGAAGAAGGATTGATGGCGCGTGGGATCGAGGAAGCCAAGACGGCCCTTCGCGCTGATTTTAAGACCCGCTTGGCGAGGTTTGCTGGTTCCCTCGCGGCCGTTGAGGGAGGAATGAGAGACGTCCGGCTTTTCCAGGGTGACGCGCCTCTATCTCCACGAGCCGAGGAAGCCCGACTTTCGGTGCGGAAAGAAGAGTTGAGGGTTGCTGAGGCTGATTTCGACAGGATCTTTGGTAGTTTGAGATCCAAGTGCCTCCTTCCGCCTTTCTTGGGCGATGCAGGAGGGTTTGATGTCGTGGTCGTCGAAGGCGTATCCCTGCGCTTGGACGAGGTGATGGTCGAAGGTGAGGTTGCAGGAACTGATTGATAAGTGAGGTTGCAGTCTCGTATGAGAGTTTTTTTATCATTTTTATGTTTCCGTTTATGTTTGGATCGGCCAAGTGTGGCCTTGTTTTTATTTTGGGACTGGCCGCGTGTGGCTTTGCGGCTTTTGCATGAATGGACCAATCTTTTAATTGAAAGGATTTGAGATTTAAGAGAGTGTCGAGTAGTTGCATGTAGAGGGAAGATTATGATTTGTCATCTCATAACCCAACTCTTGTTTGTAGAACGTATTTGTTGCTCGTTCGAGATGTGCGAAA
Organism: Moricandia arvensis; assembly: GCA_905132765.1. Taxonomy (NCBI): domain Eukaryota; kingdom Viridiplantae; phylum Streptophyta; class Magnoliopsida; order Brassicales; family Brassicaceae; genus Moricandia; species Moricandia arvensis. The sequence continues at coordinate 10,604 of CAJHQP010006472.1, read as the reverse complement.
AAGTTCTGTGAGCGTTTAGATGTGAAAGAAGAGGTATGCTTTCAGGATATCGTATCTTTCAATATTCATGCCTTGAGATGTTATAGACCAATGTGCTGGGTTTAGGGAAAGACCTAGATTTACCCTAGGTTAAGGATGTGCGATGACTAATCGGCTTTCGTTTTGCGTGTTGCGAATTCAATTTGATTTCGTACCGTTGTAAAATCCCTGATATGTTCTCGGCTTATCAGGGATCGGAATCGAGCATCTCTTCGCGGACAATTTTTAAGTCTCCCGAAAGTGCTGACCAAAATTATGGATTTTCTTTATAGCGCTATTATCCTTGTGTCGGATGTATGACAGCTATCCTTGTAAGATAACTTAGTCTGTTTAGGACGTTGCGAGTTCGTTGTGATCAGCAACAAACTTATTGGTGATATTACCGTTTTTGAGCTTTCGCGAAAGACACGTGTTTGAGAGGGTGTGTGTGCTTTATAGTCGTAGGTGGACTGCTTTTTGGGATAAGGATTTTGTTCAAATTGTTTTGATGAAAAAGGGTTCCTCGTGCGTTGGCGACGTCTCGCCAAGTCGAGGGTTCGATTTTTCTTATGTTGCGTCTTGCAGCAAGATTGTTTGCGGTGTTGTATGTGGAAGAGCATCATTCTTTACATAGGATTTTTGGAGAAGTAAATTACGAGATTTGACTTTGTGATGATAGAAGAATTATGCGAGAAAAACTCGCATTTTGTTTTTAGAATTTTTTTTCGAAAATATCAAGTACAGGAGTGGATATTTTGAACTTTTTGGAGTATACGAGTATACGTATATGTACCACTCCCCCCCCCTTTTAGAGAGGGGGGACAGCTGAACTCGTCTTGCGATGAATTTCCTACATACTCCTTGTTAGGGATCAAACCGTCTCGTAGTTCAGTTTTAAGCGAATGCTTAGTGATAGTATTTTTTTTTTGGTGCATCACGTTCCAGGTTCTAGGAACCCTGCTGTCCTGTATGTTTTCGATTTCGTAAGCGCCTGGTCGCACTACTTTTATGACTTTGTACGGTCTTTCCCAGTTGCTCTAATTTTTCCTGCGTTTCGCTCGGCAGTGTTTTAGAAGACCTTTCGTAGGACTAAGACTCCTTTGAACCTGCGGTTGTGCACATTTGAATTGTAGTACCTTGCGGCTGATTGTTGACAGTTTTGAATTCGTATGAGTTCCTGAACACGACGTTCTTTGATTAGGTCGAGGTCATCAAGCAACACTAGGTTGTTCAAATCTTCACGCTCTGGGAGTAGCGTCCTGCGTATTCCGGGAAATTCGACTTCTGCCAGGATAACGCATTCTGCTCCGTAAACGAGGGCGAACGGGGTTTCCCTGTTGCTCATCTAGGAGTTGTCCGATGTGACCATAAGACTCCTTCTAGTTCATCGGCCCATTTACACTTCTTGGCATCTAGGTGTTTTTTGAGTCCATCAAGGATGGTCTTGTTAGTAGTTTCAGCATGTCCGTTGCATTGTGGATATCTGGGAGTTGATTTAGTCAATCGTATTTTCCACGTCTCGCACAAGGCTTCGAATCTAGCTGAGATGTATTACGTTACATTGTCTGTTACGATTTTGTGTGGGATGCAATGCCTGCAGATAATGGTTCTTCACACGAAGCTTTCGACCTGAGAGTCTTTGATGCTCGCGTAGGAGTTTGCTTCCAACCACTTCAAGAAAAAATCGGATAAGACGATCAAGAAGCGTTTCTGTTTAGTTCTATGCATGGGGCCGACTATGTCCATGGACCTCCGCTGGTTGATGGATGGTGGGAGCGTGTCTTTGGCATTTTTCACATTTTCGTGCAAAATTCTCGCAGTCCTTGATCATTGTTGGACAGTAGTAACCTTGGCGTTTAATTTTGACTGCGAGGGATCTTCCGCATGAGTGGTTTTCACAGGATCCAGAGTGAATTTCTCCCATTATCCCTCGCACTTTCTCTCCTTCCACGAAAGTCATAAGGGGTCCGGCGAATCTTTATTTGTAGAATTCTCCTTCTACCAATACATATCACGCAGACTGGGCCTTAATTTTTCGGGCCTCCCATTTCTCTGCTGGGTGTGTTCTCTCGGCGATGTATGCTAGGATGGTCTGCATCCATGGTTTGTTGAACCCGTATTCGATTTGTTCGTGTTCTTTTTCCGGTTGGGCATCGACTTCGTCTGCGTCATCGTCCAATGGGTCGATTAAGTTCACGACGATAGGTGGTCCGATGCTAGGGTGCTTTATGAATTTTACGGGGATTACCCTGCTTAGGCCTGGATCAGAGCTGGACGCTAGTGTGGCCAGGGCGTCTGCCTGGGCGTTCTCCGCGCGAGGGATTCATGTAAGAGAGAATTCATCAAAGCTTTGGGTCAAGTCCTGGACAACCATCAAGTCAGCGTCCATTCTTTCATCTCTTGCCTCGTATTCTCCGATGTACTGATTTGCTACCAGCTGCGAGTCGCAGTACGTGTGGATGTTGCGTATTTTCATTCTGCGATCCAGTCATAAGCCAGCAATGAGAGCTTCGTACTCGGATTTGTTGTTCGAATCCTAGAAAATCAATCGAAATGATTGTTTCAGTACTTCCCCTATTGGTGAATTCATTCGGATTCCGACTCCGGAGCCCTGTTTGGATGACAATCCATCGACGTGGAGTGTCCAGGTCGAGTCTGGCTCTTGGTTTGTTGTGCACCCTGTGGGAAGCTCTACCAAGAAGGCAGCTAGCACTTGCAATTTTATGCAATCTTTCGCTCGATACTTTATATCGTATTCGCTTAGCTCGACTGCCCACTTTGCTAACCTTCCAGATTGACTGGGGCTATGCAAGATCGTCCACAGCGGAAATGATGTGAGTACCACGATCATATGAGATTGGAAATAAGCCCTCAGTTTTCGGGCTGACATTACGACCGCGGGAGCTAGTTTTACCATTAGTGGGTAATGTGTCTCTGCATCCAGCAGGGTTTTACTTACGTAGAAGATGGGCTTTTGTTCGCCTCACTCTTCTTGGATGAGGGCTCGGCTTTCGGCTGTTATGGACACTGCTATATACAGAAACAAAGGCTCCCTTTCTACGGGTTTCGCCAGCACTGGGGGGAGGCCAGGTAGTGCTTCAAATGTTGGAAAGCTTTCTCGCACTCCTCGGTCCATTCAAACTTTTTATTTCTTTTCAAGGTGTTGTAGAAAGGTAAGCATTTATCCGTTAATCGTGAGATAAAACGATTGAGTGTTGCGACTCTACCTGTTAACCTCTGCACCTCACGCTTGGTGCTTAGAGATGCCATCTCAATCAGCGCGGTGATCTGTTTTGGATTAGCCTCGATTCCCCGAAAGGGCACGAGGTATCCCAGAAATTCTCCTGATGCTACCGCGAATCTGCACTTTGCGGGGTTCAGTTTCATGTTATGTAGGTTTAACCTCTCAAAGCATTCTTGGAGATAGTTGTCATGGTGTTGCTCCACAAGAAAATTTACGAGCATGTCGTCGATGTATACCTCCATAGTTTTCCGAGCTGTTCGAAACATTCGGTTAACCAGTCGCTGATAAGTTGCACCAGCGTTTTTAAGGCCGAATGGCATTAATCTATAACAGTAAGTACCGCTGACGGTTATGAACGCAGTTTTATCCTGATCATCGGGGTTCATCATGATCTGATTGTACCCGGAGAAAGCATCCATGAATGAAAATAGTTTGTTTCCTGCCGCTGCTTTGACCAGTCGATCGATGTGAGGCAGTGGGAAACTATCCTTTGGACACGCTTTGTTGAGATCGGTAAAATCGACGCAGACTCGCCATTTGCCGTTTTTCTTTTGGGTTAGCGAGCCAGTCAGGATACCTTACCTCTGTTATGGATCCGACTTTCAGGTGTTTTTCAACCTCGTCGTTAACTGCGGAGGCCCGTTCAGGACCCAACTTTCGTCTTTTCTGTTTGACTGGTTTGAAAGTTGGATCGACGTTAAGTTCGTGACTTTGATGTTAATGTCAATCCCTGGCATGTCTTCCGCAGCCCACGCGAACGTGTGTAAGTTCTTTTTTAGACAGGCGATAAACTCCATTTTTAAGGGCTAGCGCCGATTTCAACGGAACGGTCTGGGAAAGCTTCGTCGAGGCACACTCAGACCACGGGTTCACAGGTTGGTTCGCGTTTTCCCTCGAGTTCTTTGGCTACTCGCGACTGTCAAAAGATTTCTGTTTCATTTGGTCCTAAGGCATTGTCATCAATAGACGACTTCCTTGTCTTTTTGGAAGGAGTCTATGATGATGAGCCTTTTCGTTTTAGTTCTGCGGCAAAAAAGACTTGCGAGATTTTTCTATTCCCCTAGATTGTCTCGATTCCATGTGGTGTTGGAAACTTGAGACATAGGTGGTAGGTTGATGGCACCACCACCATTGAATTTATCCATGGAGTTCCTACGATCTCATTATACGACGAGGGTCGATCAACGACAAGAAACTCCATGGTTTTCGTTATACTCCCGGCCCAGACTGTGAGGTTGATTCTTCCTAGAGTCCTAGTCGCTTCCCCAATGGGTCCTAATAGCGGACTTGGGTCTTCCGCGACTCTGGATAAATCGACTTCCATCCTCTCGAGGGTAGACTTGAAGATGATATCAGCCGAGCTTCCGGTGTCAACTAACATCCGAGCGACATCGATATTTTGAATCATCAACTCGACGACAAGGAGGTCGTCACGGGGTTTGACCTGATCGGCCGTTGCCCTTTCCTTGAAGGAGATGACATTACTACCTATTGGATTATGCATATAGCTTTCTTATTCGTTATGTGATTTTTAGATTTAAAGAATCCGACCCCTCCTCCTTCTAGCGCCAAACTGTGGAAACCAAAATTAACACTGTCGATTTTTTTAATCTTAAGGGAAGTCTAAAAGACTCGACTTTCCCAGAGGTCTCGGATTATCTGCGTAAACACACGAAACAAAGAAGAGAGAGATAACATAATATCGAAAGTAAATTGCACTAAGGCATTTTATTGATTGATAATGATAAATTTACATAATTTCAGTGGGAATGAAGTAGATAGAAATCATCAGCAATTGAGAACGAAAGAACAAAGCAATAAAACGTTCTAAGTATCAAACTTGCTAGTCTAGCCACCTAGATTCTAAGTTCTCCTTAATATAACAGTAGTTTTGTAGACCTAATCTCTGGATCCTCGCGCTTCTAACTCTGGATTCTTCCATATATGCAATGTGGATCGGTCGTCATTTCCTTTTCTGCCCATGGTCGAGTTTATCCATTTTTGGAATATTCCTATATCTTTCCGATCTTCATAATTATCTCGGAAATATTAATATTTATCTTCCGGATTTTGACATTTATCTCTCCTGCAAATAAAGATAGACCGTTGTAACACCACTGGTCTTGGTTTCGTATGAACTTGTAAGCGGGCCTTTAGTTGTGTTTTAGGCCTCTCGGGCCGTTTTTTCGACTTTGAGCATTTTTCCGATTTCTCCGAAATGCCATCTTTGATGCGAAGTCGATTTTAATCATGGGTTCAAACTTCTAGTATAGCGTAGGCAACTATTTTTTTAAGTCAACCGTTGCTGTTATATACGATCGATTTAAACTTATACGAAAAAACGATTTTTCGCGGCTTTTAGTAAAGTTCCAACGGTAACTCTGATTGAGACAATACGAAGAGCTTTTGGATCGAGATTCAAGAGAGAAGCCAAGGGGTGTGGTCTCACTCGCCATATGGCGACCTGTGAGCTGTATTTGGCGACCCGGGGTTTTTTTGGCGGCTGTTACTTGTTTAAATCGTAAAATCTCAACCGAAACTCCGATTGAGATGAAACGAAAATCATTTCGATCGCGACTCAAAGATGATACAAAGGGGAGACACAGCTCGCCATATGGCAACCCATACTTGGTTAGCCGAGGTCTCCATATGGTGACCTGGTCTTTGAAAGGTCAGATCGCCATATGGCGACCCGGACTCGAAGAGCCTAGGTCACCATATGGCGACTCGGACTAAGAGAGCATAGGTCGCCATATGGTGACCCTGACCGTGTGGGTCTAGGTCGCCATATCACGATCCCGATTTTACGGGTTCAGGTCGCCATATGGCGACCCGTAACCTTGGTGCGCAGGTCGCCATATGGCGACCTGTACCTTGCGTGTGCAGGTCGCCATATGGCGACCCGTGCTTTGTGTGTGCGGGTCGCCATATGGCGACCCGTGCTTTGCGTGTGCGGGTCGCCATATGTCGACCTGTGCTTTGCGTGTGCGGGTCGCCATATGGTGACCCGTGCTTTGCGTGTGCGGGTCGCCATATGGAGACCCGTGCTTTGCGTGTGCGGGTCGCCATATGGCGACCCGTGCTTTGTGCGTGCAGGTCGCCATATAGAGACCCATGCTTTGCGAGTGTAGGTTGCCATATGGCAATCCAGTTTGTTAAAGGCCAGGTCGCCATGGGTTTGTACATTCGAGGTCGCCATATGACGACCTAGGTTCGAGGTGCTTTTGTTTTTTCCAAAATACTCTTTCGAAAAGTTACTTCTAGAAGTGGTAACCTTAGTCGGTGATTTCGGGATAACCATTTTTGACCCCAACATAATAGTACAGCAAAAGCTCAGTTAGGTCCCTAAATGCACTTGTCAAAGAATACAAGTGAAGCGGTTTCACAAAACGAGTATGCACATGTGATCGAAAGTCTCATATACTTGCCAATTGTACTAAACCAGATCTAGAGCATGCAGTAAACGTATTTAGTCGATATACAAGTAATCCATGTTATACACAATGAAATGAGAGTACTCAATTACTTGCGCTACAACAAAGATTTTAGACTTCACTATGGTAAAGAACCAGCAGTTTTAAAGGATACACTGATGCTAATTGGTTACCAGATTCTAAAAACTCAAAATCCACAAGTGGATATGTCTTTACACTAGGAGGAGGAGCAATATCTTGTAAATGTACCAAACAAACAATGTTAGCCAGATCCACCATCGAATCTGAGTTTATAGCCTTAGACAAAGCAGCAGAAGAAGCTGAATGGCTAAGAAATATTTTGAAAGATATTCCTATGTGGGAGAAACATGTGCCAACTATACACATATATTGTGACAGTCAATTAGCTATAGCTCGTGCTCAGAATAATCTCTACAATGGTAAATTTCGTCACATTATAAGATGAAATAAGACAATTAGATAACTTATCTCAGATGGTGTAATCACAATAGACAACATCAAATTGGTTGACAACCTAGCGGATCCATTCACTAAAGGTTTGCCATGAGATAATGTTGTTAAATTGTCAAAAGAAATGGGTTTAAAGCCTATAACAACGAGGATGCTTGACTGCAACCCTACCTATCATAACTAGAGATTCCAAGACATAGGTTCAAATGGAAACAAAATCAAACATAATCTACTAAAAGTACTTTGAGACAAAGTTGTCTCTTCCCAGCTCCTAAGATGATAACTGCTAATATGTGAAGGATAAGCATATGCTTTTAATATCCCCATAACTTCTAAAGAGGTGTATTACTCAATACTTTTCATGGTCAATCACCTTATGAGTTTGCAATGGGGAATTTTGTAGGAGAATGAATGCAAGGCTATATTCTATAAGTTCACTCATGAAAACCAAGAATAGTTTCGGGCCACAATGAATACAATAAGAACTAAGTTTTACGAGAAAATGAAGTTGTGTTATGTATGTTGTCTCGGTCTACATAAAACACCGGGTGGTTCAAGATATCATGTTCACCTCTTAGTAAAGTAAACCCGACATATATTAACTATGAGTGGTTCAAAGTTTAAAAATTGCCACCAACTCAAACACATGAACTTTTCGCAAACATTCTCGATAAGTTTGTCTGTCTAGTTAGTATTAGTTTAAGTGTAGTAACTAGATTCTATCGAGTCTTCATTTAGTTTGTATATGTTTAGAATCATTTCTATTAATGTGGAGATTGTTAGAACACAGTTTTTGACAAGCTGATTTTTTGAGTTTTCCAGTGATTTTTCCAGCCATGTCGGTGGTTGTCTCCGCCAGATTAATAGCACGCTATAAAGCTTGCAATAAGATTTTCGCAAACGTGCGACAGGATTTACAAAAATGGCTGGTCTTCTCCTCTTTAAAAACTTGTTTTCTCTTTTCTTTTCTCATTTTACACTTTTCACATCGAAAAAACTAGCAAAAATCTCCAAACGTAAGTTTAAAGAGTGTTTGTAGATCATTTATTTGTAGGGATAGCTCACGAATGCCGTGTGACTATCTATCGTAATTGTATCATGGGACTTTAATTCGCATAAAATGTTTCATTTAGAGGTGAATATTAAAAAGAAAAAAATTTATCCCAACTCTGAAGTCTGTTTTTCTAAAAAAATTTCCATTTATCTATTTCCTATAACTATCGGTTTTATTAATTTGTTTATAACGATTCAGTTTTCCGGCTTGCTTATAGAGCTACTGAGTTGTCAAATGTTCCAGTCTCCTTCCATCTTACAAGAACTCGAGCCTCAAACGTTGCATTCATGTAAAAAATTCTCAACTTAATATCAATTCCTTTTGTTACTTGATCTTTTATATATACACATAATTTTATATCAAGGTTATTTATTCTCAACTTCGATTGTTTCAAGTACATATATTAACGAAGATGTTCTCAACCGTTTTAAACAAGTCTGCTACTATCACCATCGCTTAGACGCTGTCTTCGTCGCTAGAACTCGAGCTATCCATTATGTCCCCCATTGAAGATCCGGAGAAACCCGACAGGTTTTCATCATTTCTTATAGCCTTGCTTTCAACGATGGAGGTAGGGGTTACAGAGGCAACAACACCAGCAGCCGTTTTTGGGTTTGTGGATTCCGGTACGAGTCCTTGTACCTCCATGGTTTCTCTAGCTGCTCTCTCCTTAGCTCTCTTGGCTCTTTCAAGTACCTCTTCCTGTGAACAGATATCAAAATATATATCAATAATCAAAATATATATTAAATAAACATTTTGAGCAGCAATGTGATAAGGTGTTCGTCGACAATGCTCTTTGGCACGAGAAGATTAGATTCGACGACAAGAATAACGTAAAGAGAGAGGGAGTGAAGAACCTGAATCTCTCGAACTTGCTTCTGTTGCTCAGCTTGAAACCTTCCAATGTTGCCCAAAACTTCTCCAACAGTGGACTCAATTCGCTCGTTGATAACATCAGCTAGTGCCTTTCCCAAAAAGAAAGCATCTAACACATTTCTGTTTCCGTTTTCACCTTTACCCAAAACAAAACATATTTTATTTTATAGCCAACAACACATTTTTGAATCTTACTGATATCATCCTAGAGCTGTCTATGAAGATAAAACCCTAGGGATAACAATTGCAGAAATAAAGCTCAGAAAATCAAAAGGGTTCTCACCAGAACCTGTACCTCCCTTCCCTTTGCTGCAGCAATTGCACTTTAAAGAGGTTCTTCGAACCTCGCCACTTAGTCGTATCCCGCGAAACTCAAAATTGGAACGAGGATTGCGGACAACGAAGCAAACACGAGAAGGTTGATGATAGGCATTGGAGAGAGAGAACGAGTGTGAAAGTGGAATCGCGTAGCTGCTCATCTCGCTCAAATCTCTACCCTCCGAGCTCCGATTGGCTCTCTATCGTCGTCTAAGGATGTCATACAAGATCTGGAATTCGAGTTTTAACTGGGCCTAGTAGGCCCAAACCTGAACCTCTTGCACTAATTGGATTTTGTTGATCTTTTTTGTCAACCAGTTTTATTATTTTCAAGCCCAAAGGTTAAAATACAACCCAAGACTTATTCAACAAGGCCCTTTACACTAAAAAAATAGAATTTAGCCCATTTGTGTTATCACTGACTCAACTTCATCTTCAATCTGCACGTGCTAACTTCGGATGCATCTTTACATACGAGACGACATCTATCTCGCAGCTTTGATGCTCCTCTGTCGCAAGCTCCGTCGTAATCAAGTCACACAAAACTTTAAAACATCACCTTTTATGAAATTCATCAATCCTTTTTCAATCTCGCCTAGTTCCAATATTTTGCCTCAGCCATCGTTTATAACCATAATTCCTTCAACAACGAATGATTACACTAGGAAAACTTAAATTTGATTCAACAAGATATTTTTATCGGATCATCTTCAAAGGTACAGATGTCGATTCTACTAAACCTCTAAGAATCTACTGAGATAAGTCCAACAAACACTTATTACTTTTCACCAGGGAAAATTTACTCAAACGCATTTTTGGCACACAAGTGGGAGGAAAGATTGATACCCATAACCAAAGAATAAGAGAGTAATCGGAAGACGAAGAAAGCTCAACCAAAAACAAAACATGATTTAAATTATCTGCGAAAAGGGAGATACAAATTACTAAAAACATGGATTGTAGAAACCCATTAAGAATAGCTTTGTTTTTTGTTTATAGGACAACAAAAACACAAACATAAATATTCATTTGAAGTCTAAATCGCCAAGCGAAGACAAAGGTCGATATAATTGATCGAATATATTACATAACAAAACAACATCGAGCTTTCTCTTCTGAAAGATTTGTGTTTGATAAGAAAGGAGAGTCGAGAGAAAGTTCTCTCTTGAGAGAGAGAGAGAATCAA
>CAJHQP010006471.1:0-38114 GCA_905132765.1 Moricandia arvensis | reverse complement strand
CATCAGACCCAATAGGATAGAAAAAATTCTTTTGATATCCTCCCTGTGATTCTTGTGATGCCAGTGCTGAGGAACACTAACACCATGAGTTTGTGCGCCATGCTTCCTATGGGACAGAGTGATTACCTCCCCAAAAACCATAGTCTCTCTCGAACACCCATTTCGGCTTAGAAGTAAATAAAAATCCTTTATTATGGTCCTAATACACGCCTCAGATGCTAATAGAAGCTGGAGTAACCAACCCCCACAAAACAAAAACATGCAACTAAAACAACAAATGCTCAATGAGCTTATTAAAATTAAAAAAAAGAACAAAAACCACCCACTGCTGAGCCATCCACTCTTCGTGCTTCATAAATTAAACCTTGGTTTGTGGAACTTCCTCTTGAGGGTTTAAGGGACCCTTCTCCTCGCCCTTCCTTCCCCCACCTCATGGGCGTGTGACTGGCTTGCTCACAGTTTTCTTGCGGGGAGAAAGGATAGCTTGCATCATTCGCTTTTTGGTTGTACCCCCTGGCAAACTAACCGCCGGCTTAAACACCAGCTTCTTTTTAACAGGAGGCCATTCCTGATCCTGTTCACATTCACCCCTGTAACTCTCCTCATCTTGTGCCGTCTCTTGCATAATGACCTCCCCTAGAGAAACCATCTCCTTCGTTTTGTTGAACCCTCCCGTGGCATCCATGACAGTATCCCCCACTACCCTATCCGAGTATGCAAATTCCTCTAACATTGCTAAGGTATTGATACACCCTAAGATAGGATCACTCGACCAGATTGGATTGATATGAACTCCGGAAGGAGAACTGATGGATTGAAGGGTCGCACGAAGGTTGCGGAAGGCCTCCGATATTCCCGACTTCAGTTGGTGCTTGATATGACTCACAAGTCCACCAAAGGAAGATGCTCTAACCGTTGCTTGATATGACTCACAAGGCCAACGACTCGAGATTTGTTTAACTTGGATATGACTCACCAAGAAAACAAGAAGAGTTCTTCAAAGAACAAAGAGTTTAACTCAAAACTAAGATGATAATCGAATGGTTTATTGCTGAAATGAGATTACATATTTATAGTAGTGAAAAGGCATGTGAAAGGACTAAAAGTTGTGGAAAAACATGTAAAAATAGTCAAATGACTCTTTGGTTCTTGATCTGGTCGAAATGACTCTTGGTGTACTGTCCAGGTTCATCTGAATCTACTCTGGTCAACAAATGTCCCTTCGCCTACTGTCCAGGTTCGTCCGTACCCAATGGGTGTACTGCGGTAAGGACCAGGACGTACTGTGGTGTGTCCGTGTGGGTGTTTGATGGTCTTTCGTGAACGGTTGAACATTTTAGATGAACCAAATCTTCAGAGAGCTTAAGTATCCTTGCTTTAGAGAGGTTAGAAGGATCGATCATCATGAAATCTTCAATCTGGTCGGAAAAGTCATGATCATGTCCTTCGGGCCATGCGGTACGTACCAAACGGGTCAGAAGTGACGTGTTGCGTCCTAACTCCGGTTCCACTCGTTGATCTTGAATTCTGGCTTGACTATTGGTCTTAGAATGTCGAATGGGTCGGGAAAGACTTGCTGTGGGACAGTCAATTCGTTTCATTAGGTCGTGATTCCAGCCTTAGGTCATTTCCGGATGTCCGCGGGTTGATTCTGTAAACAACACTGTCCGTTGATCTGGTACGGTTGGACGGGTGAACCTCGGTTGGACTGTTCTGAACGTCCTGATCACCGTGCTGGGCTGGTTCCATGTCCTGGGGCGCATCATTCCCTTCCTCTTCAAAAGGATTTGTCCACAAATCTGGATCATCTGCACAAAAAGGAGATAAATCAGAAACATTGAAACTTGAAGAAATATCATACTTACCTTGCAAGTCCAGTTGATAGGCATTGTCATGGATCTTTTTAAGGATCTGAAAAGGACCATCGACTCTAGGCATGAGTTTTGATTTTCTTTCTTCAGGAAAACGTTCCTTCCTTAGAAGAACCCAAACAAGATCGCCTTCTTCAAAGACAACTTTCTTTTTCTTCTTGTTCGCCTTCTTTGTGTAAGTCTCGGTTTTGGCTTTGATGTTGTCACGAACTTTCTCATGCAACTTCTGAATCGTGTCCGCCTTCTTTTTGCCATCTGTACTAACTCTTTCACTCAAAGGCAAAGGCAAAAGATCAAGTGGAGATAAGGGATTGAAACCATACACAACCTCAAAAGGAGAAAACTTGGTAGAAGAATGCATGGAATGATTATAAGCAAATTCAACATGAGGCAAACATTCTTCCCAATGTCTAAGGTTCTTTTTAACCAATGATCTAAGTAATGCTGACAAGGTCCGGTTGACAACCTCAGTTTGCCCATCAGTTTGAGGGTGACAAGTGGTGGAAAACATCAAACGTGTACCTAACTTAGACCACAAAGTTCTCCAAAAATGACTAAGAAACTTAGCATCTCGGCCAGAGACAATTGTTCTAGGCATTCCGTGCAACCTAACAATGTCTCTAAAGAACAAATCAGCAACGTGCACAGCATCATCAGTTTTATGACATGGTATGAAATGAGCCATCTTAGAAAATCTATCGACCACCACAAAGATAGAGTCTTTGCCAAATTTTGACTTAGGCAAACCAAGCACAAAGTCCATAGAAATGTCTACCCACGGATGAGAAGGAATAGGAAGGGCAGAATACAAACCTTGGTTCTTGGCTTTAGACTTGGCTTTCTTGCAAACCACACATCGGCTACAAATTCGTTCCACATCCTTCATCAAGCTCGGCCAAAAGAAGTGTTCATACACAACCTTGTGTGTTTTCTTAACTCCAAAGTGTCCCATAAGACCTCCTCCATGTGCTTCCCTGAGAAACAATTCCCTCAAAGAACATTGGGGCACACACAAGCGGTTATCAAAGAACAAAAATCCAGAAATTTGATAGTACTTGCCATAAGCCGTTTTTGAACACTTTCTGAAAATCTCTTTGAAATCTGAATCAGTTGCATATAAATCCTTGATAAATTCAAAACCAAGCAACTTTGTTTCAAGAGCTGAGAGAAGTACATACCTTCTAGACAAGGCATCAGCCACTACATTGTCCTTACCTTGTTTGTACTTAATGACATAAGGAAATGTCTCAATGAACTCCACCCAACGTGCATGCCTCTTGTTCAGCTTTTGTTGACCCTTAAGATGTTTCAAGGACTGATGGTCGGTATGGATCACGAACTCCTTAGGCCAAAGGTAGTGCTGCCATGTTTGTAGGGCTCTCACCAAAGCATATAGCTCTTGGTCGTAAGTAGGGTAGTTGAGTGTGGCACCTCCAAGTTTTTCACTGAAGTAGGCGATGGGTTTCCTATCCTGCATCAAAACAGCACCAATACCAACTCCTGAAGCATCACATTCAATCTCAAAGGTCTTAGAAAAATCAAGAAGTACAAGTAAAGGAGCTTGAGTCAACTTCCTTTTTAGAATCTGAAATGCCTCTTCTTGAGCTTGTTCCCACTTGAACCCGACATTCTTCTTGATTACTTCAGTCAATGGGGCTGCAATGGTACTGAAGTTCGGAACAAACCGCCTATAGAAGCCGGCAAGGCCATGGAAGCTTCTCACTTCGCCCACGGTCGATGGACTAGGCCAGTCCCGGATAGCCTTGATCTTTTCCTCGTCCACTCTTAGTCCATCTGCACCTACAACAAAGCCTAAGAACACCACGTTATCTGTTCCAAAAGAGCATTTACCAAGATTTGCAAAAAGCCTCTCTTTTCTAAGAATTTCAAGAACAGATTTCAAGTGCATCCTATGATCCTCTAGGTTCTTGCTGTAGATAAGAATGTCATCAAAGTAGACTACCACAAAATGACCAATGAAGGATCTCAAGACGTGATTCATCAAACGCATGAAAGTACTAGGTGCATTAGTAAGCCCAAATGGCATCACAAGCCATTCATACAATCCTAGTTTGGTCTTAAATGCAGTTTTCCATTCATCACCTTCCTTCATCCTAATCTGATGGTAACCGCTTTTCAAGTCGATCTTAGAGAAGACACATGAACCATGCAACTCATCAAGCATGTCATCAAGCCTAGGAATGGGATGCCTATACTTTACCGTAATGTTGTTGATGGCACGGCAGTCCACACACATACGCCATGAACCATCCTTTTTGGGTACCAACAGAACTGGTACGGCACAAGGACTAAGGCTCTCCCGGATGTAACCTTTGTCGAGAAGGTCACCAATCTGCTTCTGAAGTTCTTTGGTTTCCACCGGGTTGGTGCGGTATGCTGGTCGGTTCGGTAGAGATGCGCCCGGGACGAAGTCAATCTGGTGTTCAATGCCTCGAACCGGTGGCAGTCCCTTCGGATTCTCATCTGGAAAAACATCAGAAAAATCCTGCAAAAGATCTAGAAGTTCACTCGGAATCTCCGGTGGAAGGTCAGAAGAAGGGGCAGCCATAAGAGATTCTTTGTACACAAGTAAAAGAAGTGGCTTTTGGGAGTAAAGAGATTTCCTGACCTGACTTTCTTTAATAAAAAAGTTGGAGTTTCGGGTGGATGTTTCCGGTTCGTCCTTCTTGGGTTCCTTGTCTCGACTCCTCTTGAGCTGGATCTGATCTTGGTGAACTTCCGAAGGAGTCAATGGGACCAACGTGATCTTCTTGCCCTTATGATCAAATGAGTGTCGGTTTGTGTAGCCATCATGCACGGCCTTCTTATCAAACTGCCATGGCCGGCCCAAGAGAATATGGCATGCGTCCATGGGAAGGACGTTACACACAACCTCGTCCTCGTATCGTCCAATGGTAAGAGGGACGGTGACTTGTTCTTTCACCATTTGCTCGCCAGCTTCATTTAGCCACTCAAGCCGGAACGGTCGAGAGAGAGGCTTAGTCACAAGTCCAAGTTTCCTGACAAGAGTGTCACTAGCAACATTAGTACAACTTCCACCATCAATGATCAGAGAACAAACTTTTTCAGAAACAAGACAACGAGAATGAAAGAGATTCTCCCTTTGTTCCTTTTCATTGGTTTTGGGCTGAACACTCAAAGATCGCCTTGTGACAAGTAGTGGACCGTGAGCTGGATGGTCGAAGCAATCTTCCTCATCATAGATCGGATCAGACTCAGCATTAAAGGTCGGGCCGAAAACATCGACCAGCCGGTCGTCCTCCTCATCGAAGATGGGTTCGTCCATGACCCTTCTAGTAACAAGCAAAGGTCCATGATGTGGGTAGTCAAAGTCTTCCTCTTCTTCATCAAAGATAGGACCTAAATCCTCCTTGTCCTTCTCTTCATGCTCGGACTCAACCTCACCATTCTCCAAGAGAATCATCACTCGTTGGTTGGGGCAGTTTTTGGCATAGTGTCCTAGACCTTGACACTTGAAGCACCTAATGTCTCTTGCTCGACCAGAAGTCTCAACTTCCTTTCCTTTGTCCACACGAGCAGGAACATTAGTCTTAAAAGCATTATGTGTTGTGGGAGGAGACTTACCTTTGTCTGGATAGCTTGGTTTTGGAGCATATGCCGGTTTGGGAGCAAGAGCCGGCCTTGAGTAGTTCTTTCTTTTGACTTGCTGTTCAATCAAAATGGCCTTGTGTAACATTTGCTCCACACTACCATACTCTTGAAGCTCCATACGGTCTTGGATGTCGCGGTTGAGACCTGAAAGAAACCGTGCCATGGTGGCATCTATAGGTTCGTCCACATCCGCCTTGATCATCAAGATCTCCATCTCTTGGTAGTAGTCTTCCACAGACTTGGTGCCTTGAAGTAGGCGTCTCAGCCTCTGGTGGAGGTCTCGGTGATAGTGAGCTGGAACAAATCGTCTCCTCATCAACATGGTAAGTTCATCCCATGTTTCAATTGGCCTTTCACCTGCTCTTCTCCTATGAGTCACAACTTGGGCATACCAGTTAATAGCATAGCCAGAGAATTCAGTAGCAGCCAATCTAACTTTCTTAAGATCAGAAAAGTTTTGACAATCAAAGACAAGTTCAATCTTTCTTTCCCATTCAAGGAAAGCATCAGGATCGTTTTTACCGTCAAAAGTTGGGATTTTCAATTTCAATCCGCCTAAACTATCATCAGCACGATCATTTCTAGCAAATGGATTGACATCACCTTGCTCTCGGTTCCTATGACCTCTCCTGGGTCGGTTGATTGACCTGACTTCATCCTCTCGAAGATCTTCCCCTAGGGTCTCATCATCGGACCGGTTTGTCCTCCTTGGGCGGTCTCTTCTTGCTCCGGTTCTAGGATGAGTTTGTTAACTGGCCTGAAGCTCATCAAGCCTTTGATGGATCTGGTCTAAACCTGCATTCATCAAGTTAGTCATAGAATCATTCAAAGCACGCATTTGTAGGTTTGACAATCCAGCAAACGAGTTTCCGGGTTGGTTTCTTTCTCCTTCACTACTCATGGTTCCTGAAATTTCTTAAACACAAAACGTTAGACAAAAACCTCACACTCTCAAGTGTTTGATCCTCACCCACACACGTGTTTCTCTCAGATTTTTGGTGATCACACACGAGTTTCCACTCTAGGTTCTAAGAGAACTGATCAAGAATCCCAATGGACAATTCCAAGTAAACAAGAAGGAATTTCTTAAGATAGAAAGATAAGAGATTTTTGGGGTTTTGAAATCCGCTTTAACCTCCTCAAAGGCTGGATTTCTCCTCAGCCAGCAGGTTTTCTCTTCCACCACCAATCCACAATTCAAACTCTTGAATCTTTTTTTTTTTGATCGAACTTTTTTTTTTCTTTTCCTTTCTTTTTTTTTATACTAGTGGATGGTAATGAGGGGCCCGGATTTAAGATAGATAGAAGAAGAAGTGTTTGAAGAAAATGGAAGATGAGAAAGATGGATGAATAGACAATACCGGAAGAGTGGCTCTGATACCACTTGATACGCCTTAAGATAGGATCACTCGACCAGATTGGATTGATATGAACTCCGGAAGGAGAACTGATGGATTGAAGGGTCGCACGAAGGTTGCGGAAGGCCTCCGATATTCCCGACTTCAGTTGGTGCTTGATATGACTCACAAGTCCACCAAAGGAAGATGCTCTAACCGTTGCTTGATATGACTCACAAGGCCAACGACTCGAGATTTGTTTAACTTGGATATGACTCACCAAGAAAACAAGAAGAGTTCTTCAAAGAACAAAGAGTTTAACTCAAAACTAAGATGATAATCGAATGGTTTATTGCTGAAATGAGATTACATATTTATAGTAGTGAAAAGGCATGTGAAAGGACTAAAAGTTGTGGAAAACATGTAAAAATAGTCAAATGACTCTTTGGTTCTTGATCTGGTCGAAATGACTCTTGGTGTACTGTCCAGGTTCATCTGAATCTACTCTGGTCAACAAATGTCCCTTCGCCTACTGTCCAGGTTCGTCCGTACCCAATGGGTGTACTGCGGTAAGGACCAGGACGTACTGTGGTGTGTCCGTGTGGGTGTTTGATGGTCTTTCGTGAACGGATGAACATTTTAGATGAACCAAATCTTCAGAGAGCTTAAGTATCCTTGCTTTAGAGAGGTTAGAAGGATCGATCATCATGAAATCTTCAATCTGGTCGGAAAAGTCATGATCATGTCCTTCGGGCCATGCGGTACGTACCAAACGGGTCAGAAGTGACGTGTTGCGTCCTAACTCCGGTTCCACTCGTTGATCTTGAATTCTGGCTTGACTATTGGTCTTAGAATGTCGAATGGGTCGGGAAAGACTTGCTGTGGGACAGTCAATTCGTTCATTAGGTCGTGATTCCAGCCTTAGGTCATTTCCGGATGTCCGCGGGTTGATTCTGTAAACAACCCTGTCCGTTGATCTGGTACGGTTGGACGGGTGAACCTCGGTTAGACTGTTCTGAACGTCCTGATCACCGTGCTAGGCTGGTTCCATGTCCTGGGGCGCATCAGGTATCCTCTAGACCCTTTCCATCCTCTTCCGGGTTATCCAAGCCCTCATCTAACAACTCGTTCCCTAAACCTAGGCCATTTTCCACTGAAAAACTTACCTCATTTTGACCCGTCTCTAACGACTTCTTGGGGCCATCCTCTACGAAGTCAGTTTTCTTAGTCAACAACGTGGTGCCCGACGGGTGGGTATCGTCCTGCCTGGTATGGAACCCGCTGTCTCGAGACCTTCTCAAAGGACTCTTGTCCCTAGTCTCCTGTCTTCGGGCAAAATGATATCTGGCCGGCCTTGTTCTTCTTTCACGGTAGTCCTCTTCTGCAGTGTGTCTTCTATTTCTCCCCGCAATGGGCCTCATGTCCCTGTCCGGCACCCTGCTCCTCTTCGATTCATTCTCTTCGAGCCTCTTGCCCTTGCTCTTACCTTGATTCGAATCTTTTCCTAGGTCTTTTCCAGGGCCGTCCCCCTCCCCATGGATAACCACTCCTTTGTAGCTTGCGTTACGACCTTCTGCTCTACCAGAATGCCGCAGTCTGTAATCCCTGGTGTCTTCATAATTCTCCATTGTTGTGGGACACTTCAGGTGATCGTGGCATAGGCTAAAACACGTTCGACAGTATCCAAAGAGTCGTTCGTACCTCAAGGTTATGAGAATCTCCTCTCCACCATGGAACTCCACGAGTGTCTCAAAGCGTAGTGCTTGAAACCCATCAACCTCCACTTGCACCCTACCATTCTCCACATCGATCCCCTTAACTAGTCCCAGAGCCCCTCCAATACACTCGAGTGTTGGGGCTGCAAGGTAATGTAATGGAACACCCAACACTCTGACCCAGAACGTAATAACGGAGGGATAGTTCTTGTCCACCACCGGCTTCCACCGGACCAATGACAGCATCCAGTAATCGAAGTGGTAAGGTTGTAAGCGTAGCACCTCCTCGATGTCTTCTTCCCTGTCAAAGCTGAATTGAAACCGGCCTAGGCCCAAATCCAATCCCAACACTCTATCCTCCATTTTCCAGATCTTTGGAAGCATTAGTAGTAGGACCTTCACATCTTGATGAGTCGGATTCATACACCTGCCAATTAAGGTTTTTGCGTGTGCATTGAGCAGCTCGGAGTTATCAAATCTAGGAACCGAGATCTTCAACGGTTGGATGTGATCCACCATCTTCTTTCCCCCCAAAGACCGACCAACAAGCTGACTTTGAGACATCCTCGGCACGGGAGACTAGGCGATCCAAAATCGACAGAGAACGCTAGTACTGATGCTTGTGATTGTGATGAGCTCTCCCCTCTCTGGATTGCCTTTTTTATACCATACACCCCTACCAATCTGACTTAATCGCCAAGATTCCCATCGAATCCCAAAGAATCTCCATCTTGAGAGTGACATTCCTTTTCTATCCATCGGAGTGAGGGATAGGCGTATCAAAAATATCGAAAACCTAATGACAAATCTCCCAATCGCATCTCCTTTCCAATTCCGAAGGGATCTCATGTATTCGCTTTCCAAAACAAAGCCCTGCCGCCTATTTTCCCTCTGTGTAGATCTTCCAGATCGCCATATCGCCTCATCTGATAGCTGGATGGAAAGAAAATAAAACCCTGTGCCAACCATATCCCCTTCTCCCTCGTGATAGATCCGGTCTCCATATCTATGTTCTCCCCTTTCCGAAACCGAGAAAGACATCCGCATCCAAACAGATCCCGAATCCCGGATCTTGATTTCCTTTGATATCCCCTCGCATAAACCCCGATCTTCCGTAAACCCCTTGCAATTTACCTTCATCAAAACCCTAATTGCGAAATCGCCATCCTAATCGCCATCCTTTTTCTCTTTGGTTTATCCAGCAGCGTAATAGTAATAAGCGTGAGATTTAAGAAATGTAAACGAAGTCCTATTTTTATCTATTTATAAGTGGTCTAGGTTGGACTATTACATTTTTTTAAGTTCTTATTTATTTTCCTACAACTAACTTAATTATTATTAAATATATATTATATCTAACCAATTATCTTAATACTTTCAAAATAAGATATCTAAAAAAGATATTTATCTATATAATAAAATATAAAATATATATCTATATATAATTTATATTAATAATTAAATTACTACACCAAGTAATAAATATAAAACAACTTAATTCATTAATTAACTATTTATAAGTTATAAAATAACAGAATAAATTATATTTATGAATTTTACAACATACTTCAACTTATTAAACAATATTAAAATATGATATATGAACTAATAAATCATTTCATAAGTTAATATACATATTTAAATTAAAATATTAAAAATAATTAATATATTTTTCATGTATGAGACGATTATAATAACAATAGTTAATACGTATAATAAGGTTGGCAAAAATATAATAATAAAATAAAATATTACGAACATTTAAATTTAAAAATTTGTATTATAATATATGAAGCAGGTTATATAAATTAATTATCTTATTTTCATCAAATTATATTAATGTAAATTTTATTTTTATTATATATACTTCAAAACAAATGTTTTAATAAAAAGATACACATGTATAAGATTTTTCATTTTGAGTAAATAAATATTTGAATAAAAATTCATCTCGCTTTAAAAAAAATTGGTCAAAATCTAACAATAAACATTAATATTTCATCAAAATCTAATAAGAAACATTAAAATGCGGTTGAAAATCTATTAATATTTGATAAAAATCTTATAAGAAACATTAAAGTGCGGGTCAAAATTCATCTCACATTCATGTATCTATTTTTAATTTAGTATGTATCCTCTCGAATATTGATCCATTACGCTTACAATGCGGATCAAAATCTATCTCACATTCATGTATCTATTTCTAATTTAGTATGTATCCTCTCGAATATTGATCCATTACGCTTACAATAAAATGATAAATTAGTTTAACTAACTTTTGTAAAATAAGAGCATAACATTCATAATATATATTCACCATTCATCTAAACATTCATAATATATATTCACCATTCATCTAAACATTCATAAATTAGAATACTTTAAATATGAAAATTTAAGTCAAATTCTATTACATAGTGACCACCCATAGGTTCAACCAGTAGTCGGGTCCCAAAGTTTAGCGTATTTTTTGGATTTTATAGAAATTTTAAATAACGAGTTTAAAGAAACAAACAAAACGGACTCCATATAAAGTCATCAGTTAGTCAGTTTAACCGCGGATCCGGGTCGTGACCCGAAACACTGGATATAACGCTTCATTTGTAACATTTAAATGTAGATACATAATCAAAAATGCAAATTTATTTCATATGATTTGGTTTGTGTCGAAATAATTTTCAAAATCTAGTAAAAAATTAAATAGAAGTCAAAGATACGAAAAAGGAATAGGAAACTAAGTTAAAGATTTTGAAAAGTTAATGCATGGTAAAAATCAGGATATTTTCTATAAACCTATATAGTTTGTTACGTGTCCTAACTGTATTCTTAGAACTGAAAAAAATTGCCATGAACCGAGAGAAGCACAACCCAATGAATCACTGTAAGATCATTAGACGCCGCATGGAATCATCGACCACCTCCTCAACGTATGTAGGAGGAAACTCAGAGACGCTTCCCATCAATCTCATCATAGAGATACTCCAAAGATTACCAGCAAAAACCATTGCAAGATTGCGCTGCGTCTCGAAGCAATGGGGCTCCTTACTTCTCAATCCTCGTTTCACGAAATCATTCCTGACATGTTCATCAACTCGTCCACGTCTTCTGTTCACATTCGAGTTCGGCGGCAAGTGGCATTTCTTCTCGTCCCCTCAGCTTCGAAATGTCGATGAGCAGGTTGTAGCTAGTGGCAGATTATCATATGGGTTTCTCCGGATATTGGTGCAAGGAAATTTATCTATCTGCCAACGGGTTTATCTATCTATACGATAAGCAGATGTTAAAGGAAAAGGTGGAAAGGGTTCCTGTGATATGTAACCCTAGCACGGGTCAGCAGGTACATTTACCTAAATTGATAGCCAAGAATACGACTTGAGAGCTTTATGGGGTATGATCCGGTCGAGAATCAAGATAATAACATTACAAAATAATGATCTTATTTTATAAATATAATGTTATCAGTATAAATTTGTTTTAATTAAATAATAAATTATATATGAAAATATCAAAATTAATAAACAGTATTTGGTGTGAGCCAAATAGTCACAAGGACAACAGTGTCTCTTGCAGTGTCACAAGAAAAACTATGGAAAAATCATGGTTTGATGAAGAAGAAAATGTTAAATCGATTTTTATTCTCCTAAATAAATCACTTTCAAGTTTTTATCACAAAAATAGACATTAACAATGACCAAAATGATTTATTTTTAATAGGTAACCCTAATACTCTAGATATATAAATACAAATAATAAATAGAAAACTAAAAAAGAAAAAAAATATAAAAATAAGAATTATTTTTTATTTTATAGTTTCAGATTATATGTTTTCAAATTCGAACTTTTTTCATAATTTTTCTAAAAATTTTTATTTTTTATTTTTCACATTTTCTTTTTGTAATTTGAAAATAATTTTTGAAACTATTTTTCACAATTTTATTTTCAAATTTTTAATATTTATTTTTTATTTATAAAATTTTAAACCTTAATCACAAATCTCCACCCTTTAATTCTAAATCATAAATCATAAGGTTAAATTAGTTAATCCAAGGAATATAAATGTATATTTATTTTTTTAATAAAACATTTTGGTTATTTTGATCTTTAGAGTCGATAGTTGTGACAAAAATCATTTTTCGAGCTATCCTATGATATTTCTCTTCAATTTATACTAAGTCAGTTTTTAGTAAAAGATAAATCTACTTTCGTATACATAATTTAAAAAATAATAATTTAACAAGTTTTTCAATCCAAAAAAATACCAGTTTGTTTTTATTTTTTTACAATTTCTTGATTCATAGAACTATTTATTTCATTAAGTTTGTACAATAGAAAAAGTGAAAAGGAGAAACACAGAGCCAAAACGTTTTTTTAGCAAATGGACAAGGATGTTGAATTTTTGTTCTATTTTGACAAATTTCTCTTGTTTCAGACCCCCACACTATTGAACACTTACAAGAAGTGTCGAAACAGGTTTGTTTTACTATTAATCTTTTAGTTGAGGTTTTAAATTACTTAAAGTCTGAATGGTTACAATGCGGCGATTGAGGTTGCGAGCGTTTACGAATGCAGGAGATTGCAGTTTTAAACGTTAGTAAGAGATTTAGACGACGGGTTCAATGGTTAAAAGTTGTTGCGTTTGCGGGATACTTATGACAGATTTATTACCAAATACATCATCGATAAATAATAAGTGAACAATATTAATATTATATATAAATATCAAAATATTAAAATCATATTTATAATAAATATAAAATTTCATAACTATGATTAATTTTTAAATTGCTAAATCATGATATAAAACTGAGCTGACATAGTTTCATTGTAACCAAATATACCCGAGATTTTTTGACCTAAACGTTAGATTCTTTGTGGTAAATGATATTTTGACCTAAAACATTTTTAAAAATGAGATCAACTCATCAATAAACAAATTATGTAATTAACAAAAAAACTTTTAAAAAAATGATGTGAAGACCAAAATATTAATTCAATCAAAAATATAAATTTATTTTTTATATAACATTTTTAAATAATTTATATATAAATTTATGATACGCCATAGGGAGATCTTATCTTAGTTTGACTAGTAAAGTTTGATAAATTATGGGGTTGACTGCATATTCCCCCCTGTAGATACAATGACTCTATCTATTCCCCCCTATACTATCTACTTCTTTATCAGACAACCCGTAAATATGAAATCTCTTCATATTGCCCTCCATTCTTTTTAGCTCTACCCAGATCCCCTTCTCTAATACAATTCCGAAATCAAAATTAAAACTTAATTAATCACGTTTTGTGAACCGAGATTGCCCATTAGAAAACTCGACCCGACATCAAAAACCAACCTGACTCAATTAAAAAAAAATTGATTTTAGGTGTAAATTAAAATTAGGTTTTGGTTTCTCTTTCTCAGAACGATGAAGAACAGAGACGACTAAGAACCAAGAGAGAGAGAACGATGAAGAACAGAGGAGAGAGAGAGACAAAGAACAGAGAGGAAGAGAAGAGTGACGAAAAAGAGAGAGAGAGAAACGAGGAGAGAGAATGACGAAGAACTTCTCCATTGATCATGAGCCTCATCTTCGGTCGATACAGAAAGAAAAGGAAAACAGGATTGGGGGAAGAGAATTGTTTGGCAAAAGAAAAGGAAAAAGGAATAGGCCCTTTGATATTTTCCATTTTATTTGAGGATCCAAAGGGCTATAGAAACATGCCCTCTCTCATGCGTGAAGGCATTATAAGATAGATAAGGTCTTTCAGCAAGCCCCGACACATTGAAAGCAAGATCTAATAACCCTAGAAGAAGGTCTCCAATTCACAGACATTGCCATCTATCTCCGTAGAGAGAGCCATGGGGGAAGACGAGACGGTGGATTTTGAGTCGTGTAAGATCTCCTCTCTCTCTCTCTCTCTCTCTCTCTCCATTGATTGTTTAGATTTCATCTTCTTGATGCGAGATTATACCAAAGTAATAATGGTGTGTTTTTTTGTTTTTTTTTTTTTAAATTGCATTTTCCGTGTAGTGAAGAAGACAGTGGTGTTCTGGAACATAGATGACTACCCAATCCCTGTAGATGTTCGTCCTGTTTTTGGTGATATGTTAAAAGCTCTTGACGTAATGGGCTTTGCTTATCCGCACATGACTGTGATGATGTATTCTGAGCAACTCAACTACGACAAAAAACACTTGTGCGATGCTCAAGTAATCCGTCCCTACTTACACCAAAGTAAGTAAATTTCTCACTCTCTTGTCTTTACTCGCTCGTCGTTTCTGTTTTAATTACATGTAATCTAATCTGAGAGAGTTGGTTGTTTTATACATATATAGGTGGTTCTTATGTGTCCTTTCTTTATAAAGTGCCGGATATCACTTTGGAGATGATTGGTCGCGCAACAAATACTGGCCCAGGACCAATAAATTTTTGGGTAATCGCAAAACCAAAAAGGGAGTTAGATAGGGTTCTGCAGTGTTTGAAATCTAGGCGTCACAATGTTCTGCGATGTCCTTTTCGGCCTGATGATGGAGGAGACTTTCTCTTCTTTAGTGTAGACTCTCTGCTTGAAAATTCACGACTTTTAGGTGGAGGAAAGCCAAGATTCAAAGATTTGTATCCTAATGAAGATTATGAGTATCATATGTATAGAGAAAAGTATGTAGAGATTAAAGAAGATGTCTCCAAGACTGTAGATTTCTCCGGTAAGACCCATTAATAATTCCCTCCCAAATTTGTTTGTTTGTTTGTTTTAGATTCCATCCCTTCATATTAATATTAAACAAATGGTTCTTAACCTCTTTCGCTCTTTTCAGAGCGTATCCCAACCCTCATAGGGGCTAGGACAGCCGTCTTCTGGGATGCCGTGGATTGCCCATTCCCGCGGGGTTCCACTCCTGATAAGATCTACCACTCTATCTCAACAGCTCTTGTGGAAAGGGACTTTAGTGATAACCTTACAATCTGGGCCTATCTTGATGATGATGATGATGATTATGCCTTACTGGGTGGTGGTGACAAGACATGGGCTTCTAAAATCTACTTTCTCCCCGGAGGTGAAAGAGATTTCTTCACACTCCTTTTTCCTTCCTTATAATCTACACTATATAATAATAACATACTGTTTATTTTTCAGGGGATAAAGCCTCGAGACGTATCAGAATGTTAAATGACATTTTTTTATGGATGAGGGACTCTCCCAGGACGACCTGCGGGCCTTATGCAGCTAGTTTGGTCCTATTCGCAGATGAGTTCAAAGATGACGCTTACTACACCCATATGCTTCAAAAACTGCATGACATGCGTTACGATCTTATCTTCGTCACTCCAACTTCACACATCAACAAACCAGAAAGCCCTGAATGGCCTCGATTGCTTATTGATAAAGGCGCATCCTGTTTTGCTGCTGCGGCTGCGGCGGCCGAAGAAGAAGAAGAAACACCTGAGATGCTTCCAGTTATGAGTAGTGACATGGAGGAGGAGGATTACAGTCGTCCCTGCCATTTTGGTGATGATGAAACAAGCAGCAAAAGCTCTGACGATGATGAATACCTGCTGCTTCATGACACTCTTCCCTTGGAACCTGAGGACATGATGAACAAGCCAGAAAGCGCTGAATGGCTAGGTTCTGAAGAAGCTTGTCCTGAAAAGAATAATCAAGTCGAAGAAGAAACAACAACAACAACAACAACTGCCAAGTTTGATGGCATTTATCGCTGGGATCCTGTTAATATGTATTACAAACTAAATATCCTATTCGAGGAGGAGGATGAAGCCGATGATGCCAAAAAAGAAACAACTGACAAGCTTGTTGACCTGTATCGCTGGGATCCTTTTACTATGACGATGAACAAATTCAAAAGCCTTGGAGGACCAGGCTGGGGAAGCTCTGAAGAACCTTATCTCAATTAAAAAAGTTCAGGTCGTTTATATGAATTATAATCATATAATTAGGTCGTATCTAGCACATAACACTCGTTTGGATCCTATTACGCATAATGGAAATTGTTTGGTCAGAACAGATCCATTTCACTCTTGTAAGTTTACAGTGTTGAAAGCTTATGCAAGAGGAAGAAAGACTTTTTAACTATTCCCAAAAGCAACAAGCAACAAAAGGGATCTACTCCAGCAATTCCCTAAGACAAGAAGCAATCTAAATAATGATGACTTTCTACAACAGCTCCATAAACCGACGACCTCCGGCTCGTCGTGGCCGACCCTAGCTCCTCATTCAGTTGACCCTTCGGCACCTCCGGCTCGTCATTGCCGACCCAAGCTCATCATTCAGCTGAACCTTCGGCTCCTCCGGCTTGTCAATGCCAACCCAACGACTATGTTAACTATCCCGCATCAACGACGACAATGCCAATTATCCTGACTCAACAACGATGATGTCAACTATCCCGAATCGACAAAGACGAAGCCAATTATCTACGCCTTCAAGACGCAAGTCAAACCACCAAAATGGATATGATATGCTACTCACATCATCAAGATAAGTGCACTTACTAGTCAATTTATCACATCTCATCATAATTCGTCACTAAATAGCTTATCGTAGTCACGTCACATATCGCATTGAAGGAGGATAAGCCAGGCCTACGCCTGCACTCTATAAAGGAGACCTGTTAAACGAAATAGGGGTTAGGTCAAGGCCAAATCCCGGGTTAGATTCTCTGAAAAGAAACAAAAAACAAGTCGAGACTCTATAAAATAAAACAAACGACAAAAAAGAGCCTAATCTTATAATCATTCAGGAAACGACGAGCCCAGCCTCATAATCATTCAAGGAAACGACGAGCTGACCTCGCCTCATCCAGCCAAAACTCGACGACCCCAACCTCATTTTTTTCGAAGACAAGGAAAATCCAGTCTGGCCAATTTCGATTTACACCAAGCTAAGTTCTCTCTTTTTTCTTAAATTCAAATCACTCGCATTACTCTCTCATCGAACTGGGGGAGGGATATTGTTGATGGTGGGTTTGCAACCCCACTTATCTCTTCTCAAATCTGTATCGGCCCAATAATCAAAAGAAGAATCCTGGCCCAAAAGGGGAAACTTTGTGACCAAGTTGAACTAACTTGGTGACAAAGCCATTCCACTATAAATACAGCTCTCACCCTTCATAGAAAGAGGCGCTCATTCACTTTCCCACTTATTCAAGACAAGAGAGATAAACAAAGAGAAGTTTTAGAGAGAAGTCTTTCTCGAAAATCTAGAAGGTCATTCGTCTGACGACAACACGCCGACACCGTCGCCGTCAATCCCGCACCGTCACCGTCGACGCTGCACCGTCACCGTTAATGCCAAACCGTCATCGCCGCCACCGTCAACGCCGAACCGACACTGTCCTTCCCTGGCGAAGAGCTCACTGCCGCACCGACAGCGACGTCGCCGCTTCAACACTGACATGCC
The DNA here is from genome assembly GCA_905132765.1 of Moricandia arvensis. Taxonomy (NCBI): domain Eukaryota; kingdom Viridiplantae; phylum Streptophyta; class Magnoliopsida; order Brassicales; family Brassicaceae; genus Moricandia; species Moricandia arvensis. The sequence goes on along the minus strand of CAJHQP010006471.1, from coordinate 20,144 downwards.
AACCGATGAGCATACGCTGTCTCAATGACACTTCTGTATGCCGACCGACGATCATATGCTGTCTCAACAACACTGCCGTACGCCGACTAACGATCATACACCGTCACGCTGAGAATACCGTATCAACACCGCTGCACCGACACCGCCGCACCAATGCCGTCACGCCGAATCTGTCACCGACGACGACCCGAGCATCTTTCCCGATGACGAACCAAGCATCTTCCCAGACGGCGAACCAAGCATTTTCCCGACGACGAACCGAACATCTTTCCCAACACACACAATACCAATCACTACCAAAAAACCAATGTTATAAACTACGTATGGCTTGATCTTTCTTTGGAGAGTACGTAGGCAGCCTTCCCACAAGGTGCAGCCACAAAAAAACCACCTTTATCTTTTTGTCGTCGCTATGTACAACTTCATTATCAAGATTCTCGAATCTCTATCTTACATCGATTATTATAATCTTTGTTTGACCATTTATCATATTTGTTGACCTTACCGGATTTGGACTTCAACAATGCTCTTCATTTTTAGTGTCCTTTTTATGAACATTCCAAAACTTAAAAGTCTTATTCTAACATTTTTAATGTCAAACCTTGAAGCTTTGTGAATATAATCAAGAAATCAACAGACACTTTGACATCGCATGATCATATGCTAACTTTCCAAGTCTTCAAGCCTACAAATTCACCCCCAAGAAAGCACCATATTGTATTTTATTCAGTTATCAAATATTGAAACAAGACAATGTTACTATGATTCAGAAGAGAAGCAACTGCGGATAGTTACGACAACCAAGCTCATGAAAAGTTTCAGGTTAGTTTCACATAATTTATAGAGTTTATTTTTTTTATCATATTTGATTGTTTTTTTATGATTCATGAAACTAGGGTAAATAAAATGTGATTCTTAGTTGTTATCAACTCATTACTATTGCTAATGGGCGAATCTACAGTGTACAGGGAAGATGCAGCTGCCTCCTAAAAATTTACATATTAATTTATGTACATAGTAAATAATAAAGATTCTGCAGCTCAGGTGGTTATAACCTTCATTTTTGCCCCCACTGGTCTTCTGTTATAATTTTTTTCATCCTCTCAGGCTACCTTTCTTCTAATCATTTTGTTTCCTTTTATTTTATTTTAGATAGTAATTTTTTTTGTCACTCAAACATTCAATTGTAATGGTTTTCATTGCAATTTATTCTATTATCTTTTATTTCATTAAATCTTGTTAGTGAATTCATCTTATATTTCTTTTCAAAAGAGTTATTGTAGTTGTAGCAGTTTAACTTTAAATGATACTTTTCTAAAATTATATAATTATTTATATAAGAATATTTAGTTAAAATATATTGGTTAATTAATTAATTTGCCTCCACTAAAATTATTTTCTAGATCCGCTATTGCTCTTGCTACATCCATCTACACATTGGTTTGCATTTGAATTATCACTAGTATGGATCAATATTGGTTTGCATTTAAATTATCACTAGGTGGCTGCCCCACACCTTGTGCAGACATAATTAAATTTTCAAAATTTGGAAGAAATTATGTATATTAGTATTTTTTATATATTACCATCATGTTAATTTTTTTTATATATTTGTTGTGTATGTTGCAATTATAAATTTTAGTTGACATGTTATATTTAATATTTTCTGTTTTTGTTAAAAATTATGACACTAAAAAATATGATAAAAATAATATAATCCATAACAAATATAAATAAAAATGTACCATTCTAGGTAGGAAAAACAAAAAATCCATAAACATATAAAAAGATTAAATTTTGTAAGAAATGGTATGAAATAAAATAGTTAGAAATATTTATTTATTTCTAAATTTCATTGATTAGAAAAAAATGAAATTTACATATCATTATCAAAATATGTTGAAAACCAGTGTGTAGTCAATCTTCATTGTTTTTGTCTGTGTTATTTATCTGGCAATAGAAGAAGCAAATATCAGTAACAACTTATTGAAATTTTTTTTACTGAAAATTATAAAAATTTCTATATTTTAAACTATGAAATATTCTGAAAAACTTGTTATTGAACAATATTCCAATATTTATTGTTTTTGTATGCATCTTGCCTTGTTTATCCATTCTTAAAATTTTTAATTAGGATCTCGATTTTACTTTGAAAGTGCAACGTATAAGTAACCACGAGTAGGCCTAACCACGAGAGAACATTGGTCTAAATAGAAACAAATCAACATTTTGTGGCGTTTAACTTTGACATTATTATGTAAACAAAATGTAAGTCGAGAAATAATATATACATGGTTTGCTTGAAAATATATTTGATAAAGTACATAAACTTACACATGGTTACTTAACTCAATGATAAGCTGTTAACTTTTTCTTTGATTTTTTTTTTCAAGAGTCGGGAACAGGGGCGGACGCAGGTGCATGAGGGGTGTGGCACATGCCCCACACTCATTTTTGTTTTTCCTCATGTAACTCAAAAAAAAATTATATATACCCCTAATTTATATGTATATTTCAGTATGTGCCCCATACTAAATACTTCTCTAGATCCGCCCCTGGTCGGGAAAGTTTTATATTTAGCCAATAATATCTACATAAGAATAAAGACAAGTCAAACAAAATGAGGCATTCATGGATCTATTAATTCATAATCGTATGAATGATAGAGTGCCATGAAATATCTATCAGAATTAGTACTTATGTAAAACATTACAATTTTGAATATATTTCACAAAAAGCAAAAAGAAAAATGAATTTTAGTAAAAACAACATAACACACTATTAACAAAACAAACGAAAGTGTATTAAAATCATTACTTTTCACTCAAAAAATTACGAATATCATTTCAATAGAGTTCCCAGTTTCTTTGTTATAACTCATCCATAAGCTAATGATCCTAACTTCAATACATAATGTATCTTTAGATGATTTTAAGTCTTCACAAAGATACATGTTTTTTAATGTTTAACCATTGCCATGCTTTTAATAATATATAAATCAAGAAGTTTTTATATCGTAAGATCATATTATGACCACCACCCTTGTATAATTATAAACCAATACGTGAGAGAGTCAGAGGAAGTGGATACCAGTTATCTTGCTCTGTAGAACCGACAAACTTGAATCCCAAGAGCTTGAAGCCCGAGAGCCTCCAGTAACATGTTTTACATGAATCCTCATACATGTTGTTAACCACAAAAAGATGCCAGAAATCATGAACTAAACGACTGATTAATTTGATAGATGTTTTGCGATGCTTACGTGGAAATGAAATGACGAATTGAGCTCGACACGCCGCTCCAGCTCGTGGGTCATTGGTTCGACGTGGATAGGTTTTGAAGCTTGAACCATGTGAGCTAGCTAGCGCATGGTTTTGAGATCGTTGTTGATGCATGGCTTGCTTTGAAGGAGAGGCCCGTGCTTAACGCGGCGAGCTCGTTGTATATATACATGTGTAATGTAACATGGTAGGCTCAACTCAAATATTGCACTTAACTACAAAAATATGCCACAGATCCAACATAAAACTCGACAAGATAAACTAAGATTTTCTCCTAACTAGTATTAAGAATCATCAGCTAATATACAGTCAGATCAATGGTTACCTTCACTTTATGGATGTATCCAATGATAGCTTTTTAATCTTCTTAGCTAACCTACTCTAACAGAAAGCTCTTGAGTCCCACCATCCCCTGTTGAAAGTTGAAACAACTGGTTCCTATCCTATCCTATGAAGACGTCAGCTTCATCGAACCCTTGATCATACTCATACGTTCCCCATAAACCGTCCCGGAGCCTCGCTTCCCTTTCCTTGTTATAAATCGCATGCATCTTCGATTTTGAATACGGTAATACAACCTCCGAAAAGGCACTTATTGTCATAGTCTCCATGATCAGTTATGGGTTCTAGATGATCCTGAGAAGGAGAAATGGTCGAAGCATATCTTTTATTTGCCAGATATCGCTTTCGAGATCATAAGATCAATTTGGGCAACTGATACAGGAGAAATTGTTTGGGCACCAAGTCGTTGGACTTATCCATTCTATGTCTTCTACTACAATCTGGAGAAACAGAGTGTTAGTGTTGGAACTCGTTTTTGACTAAGTGGTGTAACCATGTTTCCGATGGGTTTTTCGACGGAGACGTCTGTCGGAAGGACTGAAATTTGGGCACGATGTAATCGTCACCGTGAACACTATGAGTTAGTGTATTTGTTGGTCAAAATCGGAGTTGTTTTGAATGAGAAATGGAGGTCCAAAGTGAGTGACATTGAAAGTTTATAAAACTTAAAATTTGCCTAAGTATAAAAACTTTTGGCAAATAGATCACTTTGGATATTGGGTTTGAATTAAGATTTAATATGTTAATTAGATTTTATATCAGTTAACTTATTTTATAATCTTATTCATAAAATATTTTTATGTTTGTTAAAAATAAAAATATAAGCCTAACAAAGTATAGTACCGTATTTGATTTGGTCAAATAGGCATTATGACTTTGATATCTTTTTTTTTTTGTCGACATTTTCATTTCATACTTGAAATCTTACAATGGCTTACTAGATGTGCCAGGATATTACATATTGTTGGCTATTTAACTTGGCTTTCTTTGCTAACTGATCTACTACGCTTACAAGGTTTCTAGGTACATAATGAAAACTATGTTGCCGATTAGAGGCCAATGATTTGATGTCTTGAATATAGGTTGCAGCTTCTGAAATCCTGGTTTTGTATCTTTGTTTACCGTATATATCAAGACCCAAACTTCTTGTAACCTCCAATGAGTCCCCTAGAAATGCAACCTTGTTGTAGTTAAGCCTACGAATTTGTTTAGTTGCTTCCAACATAGCCATTGCTTCAGCTTCCAAGCTAGTATTTGCTGGTTCCATTGCAGAGCTTCCTTGAAGTCTAGGTATGCCTTCTTTGCTAAACAAGGACCATCCTATACCCATCTTCTCAGATGGTGACTTCCAAGAGACATCTACAATACAGTAGTACTCCGCCTCCTGCGGGAGGATTTCTGCAATAGATCTTGGTTTGGGAGCATGTTGTACCTGTAAAGAAGGCTCATTGTCTGCATATGCATCTTTCCACACCTTCATATCTATTAGTGTTTTATTTATGATATGGATTATATGCTCCCTTTTTCTCTCAAATATCAATTTATTTCTCATTTTCCAAATCCTCCAGCCAAGGAACAGAGCCAGTTGAATTAGTTGATTAGGGCAAGAAGAAACGAATAAGTTATGGAGAAAGTCTAGTACCGAATTGCTGTTGATCCAAGCAGTTGCTTCTACCATTGCAAGCAGCCATATCTCTCTCGCCACTCTACATCGATGGATCATATGATCAACAGTGTCTGATTCTTCTCCACATACTTGACAACCGTTTTGCATTTTACAACCCCTGATGTTGAGATTTTGAGCAACCGGAAGACCATCATGGAGAACCTTCCACCAAAACATTTTAATCTTGGGAGGTACATCAGTTCTCCAGATTTTGTCTAACAATTTATTGCGAATTAGTAAATCAGGTATAGTAGGAACCTGTATGTTTTGTTCTTCCCCATCCATTTCTCTCTGCAGATGGTAACCGCTTTTAACAGTATAAATCCCTGTTTCTCCGTTATTCCATTTTATGACATCTTGGTTGCCCATCTCACTTGGCCTTATTCGCGTAATCCTCCTCACATCTTCAGAATGGATCATACCTCTAATCTTCTCCATATCCCATGTTTTAGTACCTGGTACAATAAGATCTTTAACTAGTAAGTCAGGGTACATTAAATCTCCCACACCTCTAGGGTTCAGCGTAGGAGTATCTGGGAGCCAATTGTCTTTCCAAACTCTAACATTTTGGCCATCCCCTATAATCCATCTTGTTCCCCTTTTAATCAATGCTTGAGTCTGGATAATACTTCTCCAAGCATAGCTAGAGGTTTGATAACTTTTGGCTTCAAGAAAGCTAGTTTTCCTAAAATATTTAGCTTTGAAAACCCTAGCTATCAATGATGTGGGGTTAGTAATAATTCTCCAAGCTTGTTTTGCAAGTAAAGCTTTGTTAAAAGCTAGCATGTCCCTAATACCTAACCCTCCTTCTCGTTTAGCCAAAGTTATTTTCTTCCAAGACACCCAAGATATTCCTTGTCTATCTATGCTGGCTGACCACCAAAATCTACGAATGGCTTTGGTAATATCACTTATCATGGTCTTGGGCAGAAGGAAGCAAGACATAGTATAGGTAGGTAAAGCAGTAATTATTGATTTTATCATTACTTCCTTACCTGCTGAAGAGAGGAACTTTGAGTACCAATTCTCAATCTTGTTCTTGATTCTCTCTGTAATGTATTGGAAAACCTCTCTTCTCTTTTTCCCAACATGCTCTGGAAGGCTTAAATATTTGCCAAAGCCTCCAATTTTAGCTATTCCCAGATTGTTCAATATCAAGTTTTGAGTGTGCTGTGTGATACCTTTTCCAAAGGATATGGCAGATTTGGAATAGTTGATCTCTTGGCCTGATGCCCTCTGATAAACATTGAGAACGTGCTTCAGATTCTGGGCTTCTTCCTCAGTGGCTTTGCAGAAAACTAGAGAGTCATCTGCAAATAGTAAATGAGAAATAGGAGGACCACTTCTTGAAGCTTTAAACCCATGTATTCTCTGCTTAAGAATGTTCTGTTTGATCAATCTAGATAGTCCCTCAGTACACAATATATAAAGGTAAGGTGAAATAGGATCACCTTGTCTAAGTCCTCTCCGAGGTTTGATGCTTTTTGTCTGCTCCCCATTAATTAAAACTAAGTATGAAACTGAGGAGATGCACCTCATTATCCAATTCCTCCATTTTTGGCAGAAGCCCATTCTCTCCATGACTGAATCTACAAATGACCACTCAACTTTGTCAAATGCCTTGGAAATATCAAGTTTTACTGCCATAAATTTGTGCTTAAGCTTCTTAGTGTGAAGAGAGTGCATCAATTCATGGGCTATAAGCACATTATCAGTAATAAGCCTACCAGGAATGAACGCTGACTGATTTTCAAAAATGATACTACTCAGCCAGGGTTTTAAGCGCTCCGCCAATATCTTTGATATAATCTTATATGCAACATTGGCTAAACTAATAGGCCTATAGTCTTTAATAGTGGTAGGGTTCTCTATTTTAGGCACTAAACATATGTGAGTATGGTTTAACCTAGGGTCTAGCAAGTTATGTTGAAAGAAATTATTCACAAAAGCCATTACCCCTGGTTTAATGGATTCCTGGTGTTAGGAGTTTTCAAGGCTCCTAAGGCAAATGTTGTAGTATAAAAGATTGTCAAACCAGTTCTGAGAGATATAAAAGCACCGAGAATGCAAGTACTCACTTAATCTAAGTGCAATCGAATAATGGGTGGTTTTAAACTATAACTAAGAATAAGAAAAACGATAAATGAAATAACTTCTTCGATAAAGAGAAAGGAGAACTCATGGGCATAGGGATTAGACCTTGGGTGATCAAGATTCGAACTAAAGATGGCGAGTGATCAATTAAACTGTTAACCTTAAGCCTAGACACAATTCTAAACAAGCTCTATGTCTAGATGAATGTTCATTTACTAACATAACTCAAGCATCAAATGTCTTCGGTTGAATGTTATGAAAGTAATCATTAAGAATAAATCTACTAGCCATTTTAACACCTTTAACAACAAGTGTCCCTGGTAAAGAATGTTAAAAGCTTAGGAGAGTTGACTCAGGCATTTCATCAAACACCTTGTGGGTGGGAAATGCCTAAAGATCAACCTTTGAGTGGCCAACTCAAAAGTAGCATTACGATTACTATACTAGCAAGGAACAAGAGAAATCTACACTAAAACATCCTAGATCTAGCCTAATCACCCTTAATCTCCCTAACCCATGAATTCAACGGTGATTTACTCACTCATCATCATGATTCCTCTTAAACCCATATTGGATTCAAGCTTAATCATGTAGATGATGGATTAGACAAGTAACAACAATAGAACAACGAAACAATGATATTAGAAGGTTTTTGTGTTTTTCTCCAAGAACAAAGATCCTTCTGCCTCCGACGGCTTACAGAGGTACTTAACTTAGGTTTAGAAAATGTCCAACATGAAACAAAATGACCAAAAGGTCCCTAAAATAAACTGAGTTTCGTCTGAGCAAGAACACGCAACAACCCGATCATATCGCTCCGGAGGGGTCGCTGCGAGTGCCCCACTTCGCGTCTCGAAGGCCGAGCGACCTCATGCCGTCGCTCCAGAGGTCGCTCTGGTGTGGAGCGACTTGACAAGGTCGCTGTGGTGAGGTCGCTCCAGGGCCTTCCACCTGCTTGAGATTGACACGACGCCGAGCGACCCTCGTACCTCGCTGTGGAGGTCTCTCTGGATGGGAGCGACGTGCTGAGGTTGCTCTGGCACGTAGCTTCGTCTCCGCTTGTCCTATGATCACCTTTTGACTCCCTTTTTAGCTCCAAAAGCCTCCAACCATCTTCAAGGACTCCAAGGATACTCCCATACCTGATAAGAACTCATGTATGCAAAATGCAACCTAGAAATGGCTAAATCCTAGTCTATATGATCAAAAATGCATATGGATGAATAGACAAAACAATGGAAATATGCAAGACACCAACTCCCCCAAACTTGTTCTTTACTTGTCCACAAGTGAACTTTCCAGAACTCATATGGAGAATGGCATGATAGTGGGAGCTCATAACCAAAAGAAACACATCTAAACACTCAACTTGACATCCTAAAGAGACATAACAAGTAGCATGAGCACACTCTTCCATTATACTCTAGCTTCTCTAGGCCTGTCAAAGGACTCTTATTCCTTTTAGCAATGTGCAAAGCTTTTCAATTAACAAGTTTTTTCAACCAACTCTCACATTGATTCACAAGTATACATAGGGTGAATTCTCACAAATGGGCACATGATCTCAATCATGGCTAGGCATGTGAATGGTCCAACGAGAACAGAGAGGTGGGTTCAAATGCATCCAAATTTTCTTTTAGTAGCTGTCACTCAAGAACAAGGAGCTTGATCATCATGCAAAATTTATCTAAGACTAGAGGCAACTCATGCGTACATAGTCTTATTCTCATCATTCTACCCTTTCCTAAGTGATCACAAGTTCTAACCCCTCTTCTTCATCCTATGGCCCCAAATAACTCTTGCTTACATCTCTCACCAATGAACATGTTTCTCTTTCTCTCTCTTTTTTTTATTTTTGCACAACCAACTAGGGGCTCTTCATTTTTTTTTCTTAGCTCTACCCTTTCTTCTAACACATCTCCTCCCCCAAACTTATTTTCTTGTCTTCTTTTTTTTATATAGGGGAGGGTTTCTTTTAACATAATCTAGAGCTTATTTCATTTCTTTTGACCCCTAATGGCTTTCTTCTTTCCCAAGATATCAACATAAGAGCACATAACCACTCACCATCCTAGATGCTAGCTCATAACAAGTTCATGTACTAGCAAGAGATGAGAACAATTCTATGTCGCCTCCAATACTCTCAAGATTTTGCACATGACAAGCTATTGAAAAAGGCCTCACTCATGCAAATAAAATGTTTGGTCTCAAAGGAATGGCTTGGTGTTCAAGGGTGTGGAGTTCCATTTGGGCTAACAAAAAGTGGTTAAAATGGAATAAGATAACCCAAATGTGTATGAGATCCATGATCAAGTATGCAAGTGCCCATATGCAAGAGAGATTAAGTTCATTAAGCCATATTTCATATTGGAGTTGATTTCAAGAACAATGTCAATTTCAAGCTAGCAAACATGTTTCAAGAAGAGTTTTACAGGCTCGAAACGTGCAAGGCTTTCAAGAGATGCTTAAGCTACTTGGTATGTCTAACTAGGGTGTCATTTTGAGCTGTTGAGAAGTGTTCTTTACAAGGTGTTTTGCAATCATTGCTCCCAATGCATATGAATGCAACCTATATGATCTAGACTCAATCTTAAGAGGATGAATGCAACTACATGTTGTTTCTTTTCTTTTTGGTTTTTTTATGCATTTATGTATGTACAATGCAATGTATGAGACTCAAGATGATCAAAGAAAACATGATTAAATACCTGGTACCTCCCCCAAACTTAAGTCACACAGTCTCTGTGTTGTTAAGTTGAACGAGATACCAAAAAGAAAAAAACTAAAATGCAAAATAAAAGAACTGGTATATACAATGGAAGGTGAAGGAGTACCATCTATGGGAATCGGGGATGGGCGAATGGCCCAGGCTCGTCGTCCGGTGGAAATGTGGTGTAGTGGCCACCTGGTGGCTGGCTGAAACCTTCAAACCGTGGCTCTGAACCTCTATCTCTATCGTTAGAGCACGATGTGGAGGTTCTTCTAGTGATAGCCCCTCAAGGAACTCATCAGCAGGAGCGTCCATCTCTTCAATGTGGAAGACTTGCCCTTGCATAGTTGGTTTCTTCATTATCTCCTTGATGTCAAAGTGGAGAATGTGCCCTTTACCCAAATGGAGATCAATTTTCGCCTTCTTTCACATTAACAATAGCTCCTGCTGTGGCTAAGAATGGCCTTCCAAGGATCAAGGGATCTCGAGCTTCCTCCCCCATCTCAAGTACCACAAAATCAGTAGGGATCTCATAATTTCCAACCTTCACAGGGACGTCTTCCAAGATACCGACAGGGTACTTCACTGAACGATCAGCCAACACCAGAGAGAGTTTACACTTCTTATACTGAGTGAATCCAAGCTTCTTTGCAACAGACAAAGGCATCAAGCTGACACTAGCTCCCAAATCGCAGAGACATCTCTCAAATACCATAGGTCCAAGAGCACAAGGTAGTGTGAAGCATCCTGGATCCTCTAGCTTCTTTGGAACATCAAGCCTCTGGATGATAGCACTGCACTCATGTGTAAGGATCATCATGCCCTCCATCTCTTTCTTCTTTGCAGCTACAACATCTTTCAGGAACTTGCTGTATTGAGGAACTAGCATGAAAGCATCAATGATGGGCATTGTGACCTGAACTTCACTCATTTGCTTCTCAAACAGAGCTTTGTACTTCTCTAGCAACTGCCTCTTGAATCTTCCAGGAAATGGGAGTTTGGGTTCATAAGGGGGAGGAACAGAAGAATTCTCATTTGCTGGAGCAGCAACTTCACCATGTTTCACTGTTTTCTTCTCTTCCCCAACCTTTGCTTTACCCTTGGCTTCCACAATCTTCTCCAAGATCTCATCGTTGATCTTCTCATCCACAATCACAACCTCATCATCTATGTTGATGGCCACCCCCTCACCTTGTTTCTCAGCATCCTTGGTGAGTGTTTTTGGAGGTAATTGTTTTCCACTCCTGAGGGTAATAGCTTTCATAGTCTCCTTGGAATTTTGCTCTGATTTTCTAGGTAGTGACCCTTGCTGGCGATTTTGGTGAGTGTTCATGGAAGCAAACTGGTTTTCCAAAGCCCGGAACTTGTTGTTTAGCTCATTGTAAAACCCATCAATCTTGGAGTGAAGGTTCTTCAGCTCATAGCCAACATGCTTCTCACTTCTAGTCTGAGACTCCAAGATCTGTTTCAGTAGAGCTTCAGTGTTGTTTCCCTGAGGACCAGAGGTAGAAGGATTAGCTTGTTGTTGGGAAGATTGGTTCCCTGTGTTTGAGAAAGCAGGTGGAGTCTGGTGAGACTGGTAGTTGACTTGTTGGGTGTTGGAATAGGATTTCTGTGGGTAATTGTATTGGAAGTTAGGCTCTTTTTTGTTCCAACTACCATTGTTGTTGATGAAACACAATTCTTCTTGTCCTTCCAAGCCATCAACCTCATTGACTGTAGGTGGTACTTCATGCTTGGTGTTACCCACAACTTTCACTTGTTCTTGTGTGGCTTTTTCAGCAATGAGGAGGTCGATCTTATCTTCCAAAGCTTTGATCTCTTTCCTTGTCTGCTTGTCATCACCTCTACTGACTCTGTCGTGTTCTGCACTGTAGACTGCATCACTCTTCACCATGTTGTCAACCAGCTCCTCTGCATCTTCCTCAGTTCTACCCAAAAAGAACCCATTGCTTGCAGTGTCCAATCTGGCTATGTACTTAGGAAGAGCACCTCTGTAGAACGTGCTAAGCAAGCTCTCCTTAGTGAAACCATGGTGTGGGCACTTGGACTGGTAGCCTTTGAATCTCTCCCAGGCTTCACTGAATCCTTCCAAGTTCTTTTGCTGGAAACTAGAGATCTCGTTTCTCAGCTTGGCAGTTCTAGAGGAAGAGAAGAATTTCTCCAAGAATGCTCTCTTTCACTCATCCCAAGTAGTGATGGTGTCACTGGGTACAGTCTTCTCCCACTGACGTGCTTTATCCCCCAAAGAGAAAGGGAAAAGCTTGAGCTTGAAAGTATCTTCGGACACACCATTGGTTTTTGACAAACCACAGTAACTGTCAAACTTGTCCAAGTGATCAAATGGGTTTTCTACAGGCAAGCCTTGATACTTGTTATTCTCAATCACGTTGAGGAGTCCTGGTTTGACGTCAAAGTTGTTGGCTTCCACCGGAGGAGCGCGGATGCCTAACCTTTGACCATTGACATTTGGACGGTCATAAGCTCCAATGGCGCGAGCTTGTCTAGGTTGGTGAACTGGCACTTGTGGTCCATTGTTACCACCTGGTGGTAGAGGGTTGTTATTGTTGTTTCCGTGTGGTGGATCCATGTCAATATTCAACTCATGTGGCTGAGCTTGTTGCTCTTCTTGTCTTCTCTGTCTTGTGATTGCTCTTTCGTAAGCTCTGATATCTGGAACTTGTGGAACTAGGTCTGTTGTGCCCTTGCTCCTCAAGTTCATATACCTGGAATATCAAAAAGAGATGAAGACAAAGAATCAGTAACAAAATAAAAGTAAAATGACTTAGTCTCAAGCAAGTGACTAAATCTCAATGTTCTAATCGACTCAGAATTTGGCAACGGCGCCAATTTGATGTTAGGAGTTTTCAAGGCTCCTAAGGCAAATGTTGTAGTATAAAAGATTGTCGAACCAGTTCTGAGAGATATAAAAGCACCGAGAATGCAAGTACTCACTTAATCTAAGTGCAATCGAATAATGGGTGGTTTTAAACTATAACTAAGAATAAGAAAAACGATAAATGAAATAACTTCTTCGATAAAGAGAAAGGAGAACTCATGGGCATAGGGATTAGACCTTGGGTGATCAAGATTCGAACTAAAGATGGCGAGTGATCAATTAAACTATTAACCTTAAGCCTAGACACGATTCTAAACAAGCTCTATGTCTAGATGAATGTTCATTTACTAACATAACTCAAGCATCAAATGTCTTCGGTTGAATGTTATGAAAGTAATCATTAAGAATAAGTCTACTAGCCATTTTAACACCTTTAACAACAAGTGTCCCTGGTAAAGAATGTTAAAAGCTTAGGAGAGTTGACTCAGGCATTTCATCAAACACCTTGTGGGTGGGAAATGCCTAAAGATCAACCTTTGAGTGGCCAACTCAAAAGTAGCATTACGATTACTCTACTAGCAAGGAACAAGAGAAATCTACACTAAAACATCCTAGATCTAGCCTAATCACCCTTAATCTCCCTAACCCATGAATTCAATGGTGATTTACTCACTAATCATCATGATTCCTCTTAAACCCATATTGGATTCAAGCTTAATCATGTAGATGATGGATTAGACAAGTAACAACAATAGAACAACGAAACAATGATCTTAGAAGGTTTTTGTGTTTTTCTCCAAGAACAAAGATCCTTCTTCCTCCGACGGCTTACAGAGGTACTTAACTTAGGTTTAGAAAATGTCCAACATGAAACAAAATGACCAAAAGGTCCCTAAAATAAACTGAGTTTCGTCTGAGCAAGAACACGCAACAACCCGATCATATCGCTCCGGAGGGGTCGCTGCGAGTGCCCCACTTCGCGTCTCGAAGGCCGAGCGACCTCATGCCGTCGCTCCAGAGGTCGCTCTGGTGTGGAGCGACTTGACAAGGTCGCTGTGGTGAGGTCGCTCCAGGGCCTTCCACCTGCTTGAGATTGACACGACGCCGAGCGACCCTCGTACCTCGCTGTGGAGGTCTCTCTGGATGGGAGCGACGTGCTGAGGTTGCTCTGGCACGTAGCTTCGTCTCCGCTTGTCCTATGATCACCTTTTGACTCCCTTTTTAGCTCCAAAAGCCTCCAACCATCTTCAAGGACTCCAAGGATACTCCCATACCTGATAAGGACTCATGTATGCAAAATGCAACCTAGAAATGGCTAAATCCTAGTCTATAAGATCAAAAATGCATATGGATGAATAGAAAAGACAATGGAAATATGCAAGACATCAATTCCCAATGATATCGGTAGAAAGCCGCAGTCATTCCGTCTGGGCCTGGTGCCTTATCAGGGTTTAATGCAAATGCAGCCTTTTAATCTCTTCTTCTGTCACAATACTTGTGATTTTGCTGTTGATTTCATCTGTGACAGTTCGAGGAATACCTTCCATAAGGTGAGGATCTATGTAATTTCCTTGGGAAGAGTAAAGTTGGGTGAAGTACCTTTCAATGTGGCCAAATATTTCTTTGGTTTGCATATATATTTTCCCCTTCTCATCTTGTAATTGGATGATCCTGTTGTAACTGCGTCTTTGCTTCGTTTTGGCATGGAAAAATCTTGTATTTTTGTCACCAGCTCTCAACCAAAGAATGCTGCTTTTCGTTCTCCAGTATTCCTCTTCCAACCTATATTGAAGCTGCAATTGAGTTTTTAATTCCCCTAGGTGAGCATAGTCTATGACAGGAGCATTATAAGTTTTTTGTATTTCTTCCTTAAGTTGGGAAATTATATTTCCTGTGTTGGTGTTTAACTTACTACTCCATTGAGATAAGGCTCCACGGCATTTCCTAATTAGTGTACTCATATCACCATTCTTCAAGGTAGCTTTCTCCTGCTGGCAGACTTGATCTATTGTTTTCTGAAAATTTGGGATGAGTCTCCATCTTGAGTCATATCGGAATGCTTTCCCTTTTTTCCATCTTCTTTGGTTTGTATCAAGTAGCAGTGGCCTGTGATCAGAACCAATGCAAGGTAATAAATTTATGGTAGCCATTGGAAACATCTCAAGCCAATCACAATTTGCCACAGCTCTGTCTATTCTACTCATCACTGTATATTTGGATCTTTTACCTGTCCATGTATATCTCCCACCCATTGTTTTTATATCGTGCATACCATGACTTTGATATCTAACGTATGGATCATGGAAATTAAATTCCATGAATGCAATTGAAAGCGTTGGTACTTTATTTAGTGGTCTCCATAATTTCACAAGGGGTATCATTTTCTTAATTTAAAATAGAAGCACTTGTGTAGCAAAGAGAATAGAGACAAGAAACAACAATCCTTCACACTTTTTTTTTCTTTGAGTCCGAGAGTATATGCAGAACAAGTTTCGTCAGGTTTCTGAAAGAGTGACGCAGATCAGAAGATTTTTAGCAGTTGTATCTTGGGATTCATTACTTTATAGAACTGTCGCACTACGAGACTTATTTTGAGTTAATGAAAGAGATAATATATTGACTCTGCGATTGTATCATCCTCTTTTCTTATATTTTGGTATAATCATATCATTTTAATTTTGTTACAATATTTAGTTATTCGTAATTTTTATATTACAGTCCTATTAGTCTTAACTCAAAATATCCGTTTATTGCTTTGCACTAACCGAACTGATTATTGTAAAAGTTTATTTTTTTTTTAAGAACAGGTGTTGATCGATCCAAAACAGATTCTCATAAACGGTGTGGTATTTATATATTTTCAGTGTTGCGTGAAGGTTTTGGGTCGTATTACTTACGCTTCTTTTTTGCTTGATCTGTTGAATTTTTTGAGTATAATATTAGTTATTATTTGTTCTCCTGCAATCATCGTGATTTTTGCCTTTCGTTGCCGAGTTCTTCCTGTTATTAACTTTAATTGCATTTAGTTAATATTGTTGTTCGGGCTTTTCTGAAAGAAAAATAAAATAAATAAATAAGTTTGTGTGATCTGATATCTTCTTTACTTTAGAGCTTCTGGGTTTCTGCAACTTTGTTTTTCATTTCTCGGTGTTGTAAAGATTAGAAGGCTTGCGAGTTAGTATTTTTTTTTTGGTTAAAAAGGCTAGAATTGTGTCATGGTGTGTTTTTTAAGTAAACCGGTTCAGCTCTTGGTTTAATTTAATTATCATCCAGCGTGTTCACGTTCTTTGTCTTGCTTCAAATAGTTAGTGGCTTTGATCTGTGTGCGTATATTAAATAAATTTCTAAAAGTTTTAGATCTGGCAAATTATTCAGTTTTTGCATTCATTTCAAATATTGAATAAACTAATTCGTTTGTTTATTTTTATTCTAAACAGATTCAAAAGTCTAATATGATTAATTATATCATTGTGATGAACAAGACTATTATCTTTGATAGATCAAATGAGATAATCAGCAATGAATCAAATGAGTCGACGCCTTAAATTCAGTTTGAAAGTAGTCTACCATTTATGATTTTATTTACTATGGAAACTAAGATGTTTGCTGAAGAAGGCATTCAAATTCCACCAAAGCTTATAACTTACATAAATAAAAAACTAGACAAAAAGAGGCTGTTTGGCAACCTAATTGAAAAAGACACTTGTGCTATGGTCACATAAGTCAATACAATTGAGACTAATTTAAAAGATTGATGGTATGACACATGTGCCACCACTCACATATGCATTGATAAAGATATATTTAGTACCTATCAAAAATGCAATGTTGAGGAGAGGTTGTTAATGAGTAACACCGGCTTGTCTATTATTGAAGGTTGTGGCGAAGTGAAACTTGCGCTAACTTTTGGACAAGAAATTACTCTCACCAATGTTAAACATGTTTCAGATATGCGAAAAAATCTTATTTCTGGTTCGCTATTAAGCAAAGCTGGATTTGTGGTGACTTTCGAGTCTGATAAACTTGTACTAAAGAAAAATGATATTTTCTTGGGCAAAGGATATATTCAGGATGGACTGGTCAAAATGTGTATTAAGACAGTTTTATCCACAAATGAACTAACTGCTTATTTGGTTGAGCCGTTCAAAGTTTGGCATGAACGATTAGGACATGTAAATTATAAATCTATACAAAGATTAATTAATTTAAACCTAATTCCGAAATGCAAATTGAGCAAAGAAAAATGTGAAGTATGCGTACAAGCAAAACTCACGAAAACTCCATTCCCTCATGTTGAGAGAACAACTGAACCTCTTGGTTTAATTCATACAGATTTGTGTGATTTAAAATTTGTTCAAATTAGAGGTGGAAAAAAATATTTTGTCACTTTCATAGATGATTCTACAAAATATTGTTATGTCTATTTGCTAAGAAGCAAAGACGAAGCCTTGGAAAAATTCAAGGAGTATAAACTTGAGGTTGAAAACCAACTCGATAGAACTATAAAGATAGTTCAAAGTGATAGACGAGGCGAGTATGATAGACCATTTGAGAGCACAATTAAAGGGGGTCCTTAAGTGGGTTTCTTAAGGTGTGGGACCCATGATCAGTGTAAGAACCGTTTACAAAAACTATAAACTGGTTTTTAAAAGTTTCTTACACTGTTCACGGGTCCCACTGACACGTGTCAACTCACGATTGGTTCACTTAAAAAAAAAACTAAGAAACCCCAATGGGTTTCAAGGGTTAATCATGGCCTGATGTGTTCTGTAAAGAACATGGTATTATTCATCAAACAACTTCTCCCTATTCACCTGAATCAAACGGAGTTGCGGAGCGTAAAAACCGAACTCTTAAAGAAATGATGAATGCGATGTTGCAGGAATCTGGGCTAGCCCATAACATGTGGGGGGAAGCGTTGCTTACCACAAATTATATCCTCAACAAAATACCACACAAAGTTAGTGGTAAAACACCATATGAACTTTGGAAAGGTGTTGTACCTTCGTACAAATGCTTGAAAGTGTGGGGGTGCCTTGCAAAAGTCGCAGTACCACTTCCCAAGAAGGTTTCAATCGGACCTAAAACTGTAGATTGTATTTTCATCGGATATGCCCATAATAGTGGTGCTTATCGATTTTTGGTTCATAAATCAGATGTACCAGATGTACATGTTAATACAATTATGAAATCAAGGAATGCATCCTTTTTCGAACACGTGTTTCTGTGTAAGAATAGAGAGAGTTCAAAACGAATTTGCGAAGAAAGATATGCAAATACCTCTGAACATGAGGCGAATACTTCTTGCACATCTTTTGATGATACAAAATTATCTGAAGATTAACCTAGACGTAGTAAAAGAGCTCATAAAAAAAATCTTATGGTGAAGATTTTTTAATGGTCTTTCTTCTTGAGAATGAACCAAGAACTTACGCTGAGGCCATGTCTACACCAGACGCCGATTTTTGGTAAGAAGCCGTCAATAGTGAATTTAACTCCATTATGCAAAATCATACATATTTTATAACTAATTTACCCGAAGGGTTTTTAGCTTTGGAGAGCAAATGGCTTTTTAAAAGAAAATTAAAAATTGATGGCTTAGTTGATAAGTACAAGTCCAGGCTTGTGGTGAAAGGTTTCCGGAAAAAAAGAAGGCTTGGATTCTTTGACACTTATTCTCCAGTAACGAGAATAACTTCAATCAGAATGCTGATAGCAATTGCAGCATTAAGAAACCTAGAAATCCATCAGATTGATGTAAAGACTTCTTTTCTAAATGGTGATTTAGAAGAAGTGATTTATATGAAACAACCTGAAGGGTTCGTTATCCCAGGACAAGAACACAAAGTATGTCGACTTGTAAAATCTTTGTATGGACTTAAACAAGCTCCAAAACAATGGCATGAAAAAATTGACAATGTAATGATGTCAAATGGTTTCAAAATTAATGAATGTGACAAGTGCATATACTTCAAAAGTACATCACATGGGTACATTTTGCTTGGATTGTATGTAGATGACATGCTCATTATCGGTAGCAATAAAGACATGGTCAAACAAACAAAGAACATTCTAAGTGGCAACTTTGATAAGAAAGATATGAGACTAGCTGATGTTATTCTAGGGATTAAGATCTTTCGTAATTCCAAAGGAATCGTCCTATCTCAAACTCATTATGCTGAAAAGATACCTGAGAGATTTAAATCCTACTCAAAAGGAAAGGCAAAAACTCCTTTAGACCCTACTTTTCACTTGACGAAAAATTCGGGTGAAGCAGTTTTACAGTCAGAGTATGCTCGTGTTATCAAAAGTTTGATGTAGTTAACAAATTGTACTAGAACCGATTTAGCACATGAAGTCAATGTACTGAGTCACTACACGGGTAATCCAGGACATAACCACTGGAATGCCATAACAAAAGTATTGGACTATGTACGTCATACTAAAACTTATGGACTAAACTATGGTAAAGAACCAGTTGTTTTGGAAGGATACAGTGATGCCAATTGGATTTTTGACTCCAAAAACTCTAAATCCACAAGTGGATATGTCTTTGCACTTGGTGGTGCCGCAGTTTCTTGGAAGTCTTCCAAACAAACTCTCTTGGCCAGATCAACCATGGAATCTGAGTTCATAGCTCTAGATAAAGCTGCAGAAGAAGCAGAGTAGCTTCAAATTTTTTGGAAGATATTCCTATGTGGGATAAACCAGTGTCGGCATTACGTATCCATTGTGATAGTCAAGCGGCAATAGGCCGGGCGCTGAGCATTTTGTATAATGGTAAATCTCGTCATATAAGAAGACGCCATAAAACCATTAGACACTTGATCTCAACTGGTGTAATTACGATTGATTACGTCAGAACAAATGAAAACCTTGCGGATCCATTTACTAAAGGTTTGTCACGAGATCAAGTTGTTAAATCATCAATATGAATGGGTTTAAAGCCTACGAATTGAGATGAGCTTTGGCGGTAACTCTACCTAAATGACTGGAGATCCCAAGAAATAGGTTCAAGGAGACAACTAAGTCAAACTAAATCTGCCCAAAGCACTGTCAGACTTTGATCTATACCCAGTTCCTAGGATGATTAAACAGTGCTACATGTAAGGAATAGAGGATAAGCATTTGCTTTTAATGGTTTGTGTCCATAGTTTTGAGATATGGATGGAGTAGTACATGATATCCTCTAAACCAAAACTAATGGAAATC
>CAJHQP010006470.1:0-38118 GCA_905132765.1 Moricandia arvensis | reverse complement strand
ATATATATATATATATATATATATATATATAATGACGTTGTACTCTCGGTTAATATATATAAAGCATTAACTTCACATGAACTATACCAAAAAATGGGCAGTACACGGTCAAGTCTGGATACTGAACGTCGAGGAGGAAAATGAGCGTGAAGGAGCCTAGTATCACAAAACTTGAAGCCTTTGTTTGGAAGAAAAAGCACCTCAAAAGATATGTCATCTTATTTAACAATTGATAACATGCCATGTCATTCTGACAAGAAATCTAACACGTCGCCATATGAGATGTTATAATTATTGTTCAAGATGTGGAGAACCAGAGTAATTTGTAACTCATGCGATCTTGAGTGTTCACCAAAATTACAGGTTTGGTCCTTATCGGCGACACTGTCTAGTCCAAATATCTTATTGTTGCCGAGCATTTATGCAAATATGGGTTATCTGTTCCGGAAGAAAGAATAATATTGAGGATCAATCACTAGACATGGACCCTTATCCCTGGTTAATCTGGTACAATTGGAAAGCACAAAATGAGGGATGGATAGAGATCTACCGGAGCTAGTCAGAATATGCGAAGAGTGAATGCCATGCCTGGTTTAATGAAAATGAGATGGTACCGATACCACAACATGTTCAATATTTGGAAGAAAACTCAAGTCTTAAGCTTGAATAATATATTTATGGTGGATGTCATGGACTCTAATTCACAGTTCAGTGGATGCAGATGGGTATGGAAGTATAGGCCAAGGAAATCTTTAGTTGTTGGGGACGCGTAATGTAGTAAGAGAGAAGCAGCCTTACACATGAACTGGAGGCATTGAGATGAGCAATGGAATACACGCTTCAACACTCGACATGCCAAAACTTTGGGACATATTGCAAGGACCTGATTGCAATGATAAAGAAGTACACGAGTGGACAAGTTTTGCTATGGATTTTGAAGCTATCAAAACACTACAACTTTCTTTCCCGGAGTTCAAGATCTCTTATATCCCACGAGCGCATAATATAATTTCTGATCTTTTAACTAGGGAGTTTGCGGTTTCTTTTCACCTCAAACTTTGTTACTTTGATTGTTTTTATTACGATCTTGTTATCTAGGCCTTCTCAAATTTGATAATGAATAATCGTTTGTCGTAAAAAAAACATATAGTATATTATTGTAGTAGAAAATTACAATTGTTAATATTTATAGGATAAGTTGGTAAAGACCATGTTCATATTTAAAACACCAAAATCAAATAATTTGAAAGAAAGATATGTATATTTTTACTTTGAATGGGTACATATTTATAAAACAATAGAGAAAAATGTTTTTTTTTTAATATTTTATTATTCAAAAATGATACAATAAGTAGAACAATATTATTAAAAACTAATTAAACGAGTGTAAAATTGTTTATATAAGAATCATTTTCGACAAAAAATAAGAAAACATTCAAGAGATAATCTAGCACAATATTTGTTTAACATTGTAAAACTCTTCCTGCTCATTTTCAATGAATTTTACAATCTTAGCAAACCATAATATTTGTTAAACAACATGAAAGATAAGTTTAGAATATATATATATATATCCATCTATTTCATATAACTGATGTTTAAGTTTTTTTTTCATATTGATTTAAAAAATTATAAAATTATCTTGGCTAAATAAAAGTATTACTCCTTTCGTTCCAAAAAGATACATGTTTTAGAAAAAATAATTTTCAAAGATACATCTTTTACATTTTTGATTTAGATTTTTTTCAACTAATAATGTGTAATTGTAAATTTCGAGAAAATATTGCATTTACTGAAATTATTATTGATTTAAGCCGATGGCAAATAAATGATTACAAAAAGATGCATTTATAGTTGAAATTTATTATGTGTTATTAATACATATGAAAATTCGTATAAAATACATTATTTTGAAATAGATGGAGTATTAAATAAAACTATTTCAACCAATAAAAATATATAATATTTTATAGTTAGTTATAAATTTCAAATGAAATTATATTTGTAGTTATTTGGGTCGAGTCTTTCCTATAAGTCTAGTCTATAACAAACAACTTATCTTTGCATGACGCTGGTGCTGAGATGGGTGGGGACCTATGGCGTAAAATTCTGAAGATTCGAGGCTTAGCTCGGCAAGTCTTTAAAGTTAAGGTGAATAACGGTGCAGTGACTTCCTTCTGTATGATCAGTGGTCTCCACTAGGCTGTTTGATAGATATCTTTGGACCCCCGGGTCAAACTAACATGGGTATAACTCAGCATGATATGATACTAACAGCCTGGTCTAAGAGAAGAAGAAAAAACACATCGCTCTGAGGGTTTTATAGATGTCGAATATCAGCTCAGGTGTTACCTCGCTATGAAACAGAAGATATTGTTCTCTGGAAGGGGAAGCAAGACATCTACAAAGCTCAATTTTCTACCCAGAATACTTGTAATTACAATAGGTTTACATGATATCAAGTGGCTTGGCACAAAGGAATCTGGTTCAATTATGCCACACCAAAGTTTCGGTTATGTACCTGGCTTGCTATTTGCAACAGCTTACTAAAGGAGATAGGATGTGACCAAGAATATGGGCATTAATGGGACATGTGTGCTATGTAGGCAGCAATTGAAACGCGGTGACCACCTTTTTTTGTTTGTGCCTACTCTTCGTCCATGTGGAACAAATTGATGAGTGCAATCATGGGGGAGTTGTAACATAGAAGATTTGAACACCATTTTCCTCTTCATCTCGCAACTGCAACTTTCTAGAACCAAGACCTTTGTAACGAATCGCTCCCAAAGTATTTTTTTAAACTGAAGGAAATAAATCGCGAGAGGTTTAATTATACAAGGAGCGCAGTGTGGAAACACTTGTATTCGTGAAGGTTGGAATGAATTGATATCGACTGAGTGATGGTAAGCCGATCACAGATTGATCGGATCATAAGTAAGGCAATATTAAGATCGTATGGCCAATTAAGGAATGTTCGACTACTAGACAATGCGGGGTTTCAAGTAAGGAAAGTTTCACTAGCTATCTTTGCGGGATTATATGAAAGAAGGTCGCCTATGCGGGAGTCATATAAGTAAATAAGCATTGAGATTCTTCCAGCCATTGATGAAAAGTTTGACCAAGATAAATATGAAAGTAGCACTTAATGTCCGACTTGGTGAACAAGTCCAGAAATTAGTATAAAAGGGGGCCTCCAGCTTTCATTTCTCACAAACACACATAAACAAGAATTATAGAGAAGTTAGAGGAAGAAAAGGGTTTTAGAGAGAAGATTCCGAGAAGAAGGATAGAACAAGGAGGAGCAGAAAATTTCTTCACCAGAAAACGCATAAAGGTTCAGAGGCTTTGATCTTTTAAGATAAATCGAGGTGAGTGCCTGATTTGGCGGTAACTTAATAATTAGTATGTTTTTTCATAGTTGTTTTGTTATCATGAAGATTATGCGTTAGATAATTTTTTTATGGAAAGTTCGTTGTTCATTCTTCGAGGCGGTTCTCAATGATCGAAGAACGTTCATGTGTTATATGATATTTACATGTTAGATTGCATGAAATGATGTTATGTTTAAATTTCATTGTGATGTTTAAGTGAAATAGGTATTTTTGATCTGACTAGAATTAGAATGTTATGTTCAAAATGGTATAGAAACAAATGAGAATTGAAGTAAATTAAGAAACTACGGGATTAGATGAACATGATTTAATTACGGAAGTATGTTTTGGGTTCGGGCTGTAAACATATTATGATCATGTTTTGGCTTCGGTCTGTGTATGTTGACTTCGTCCGTTATGGATCTTCGGGGCGCATGTTAGCTTCGGCCGCCAGGTTGGCTACGGGCCGTAATGGACCGACGGGTCACATGTTTTGCTATGGCTGCATGTTTGGCTACGGTCGCGTGTTTGGCTATGGCTGCATGTTTGGCTACGGCTACATGTTTGCTATGACCGTAGGTTTGGCTAGCGAACGTTAGAGTTGGGTACGCCGCATGTTGATGGACCTTCGAGTCAGAATGTTAGAGAAAACACTAAAGTAAATGAATGATAGAACTGGATGTTAGTTTGTAGTTTTGAATGCATGAAAATGAATAAATAATAGGAAAATGTGGCTAAGTAAGAAATGATGGGAAACAGATTGCTAGGTGATATAATGGAATTGTTAGGCTGTTAGAATAGAACGTGAATTTTGATCGTTTTTATTGAGTTGCATGTGGGCGCTTTGAGGGTCCTCACTGAGTAATTTGTATACTCATGCCTCCTTTTGCAGATGCATGTAAGTTTGATTGTGTGGAACGGGAGAGCGAGGCTATAAAGACCATCGGCGAATGGGTGTTTTGAACTTGGATAATGTTTGGGGAAGTTTTCTTGTAGACAAAAAGATGTTTAGTATTTAGTCTCGTGTTTCAGTGATAAAGTGGCAATATTTCCTTGTGAGTACTAAAATTTGACACGATTCTTTACTTCGAATTTTCAACGTGTTTTCCAAATATTTCAGGTTGGGTGTTTCAACCTTCCTTGTTAGATGTGTCTTTTAGAGAATAGTCTACATGTTATGGCGAGAACGTAATTAAAAAAGTATGGGGGAAAGTCCGAGGACGCATGAAGAAGTTTTCAAGGCAATTGATCGGATGATCAAGATAGGATCATGTCAGTTAAGGTGCACAATAAGAAATTGCATATAGCTTTCAAACTCTGACTTGAATTAGTGACGACATAGTCATTTCTCTTTTTCAATTTGCTGTGAATAAGTTATAAGCAAAAAGTAGCAATGCTGTAACCATATGGGAAATGACAAGATAATGAACTTCAACGTGCTCTGGAGGAAATTCAATCTGATTACACGAGGACGCAGAGGAAATAATGGACGTCACTAGGAAGCTACAAGAAGTGTACAAAGATGAGGAGAACTATTTGGCAACAGAAAAGTCAAAATATGTGGCATACATCAGAAGATCTTAAAATTAAATTTTATCACGCATTAACAAAACGACGTCTCACTAGAATAGATGTTGGCTTACATGATTAAGGTGATTGGATAACAGAGGAATCAAGAGTGGAAAAAGTTAGAGTGGCATATTTTGAAGAACTTTTTAGTTCCACTTCACCATCAGAGCTTGATGGTTTCTTAGAGGACATTCCCTCCTCTATTACTCACCAAATCAATCGGAGATTCCTTAGCATGTGAGGAGAAGAAGTATGACAAGCTTTGTTTATGATGCACTTAGAAAGCATCAGACCAGATGGAATGACAATACTATTTTTCAGCACTCCTGGCATATTTCAAAAAGAAAATTCTTGAATGGTAAATAATTTCATGAGGACCAGGAAATTAGATTCCAGGTTGAACATTACAACATATGTTTATTTCCCAAAACGGAGGAGACAAGATGACTGAAACTAAGACACATCAGTTGTGCTATGTAGGATGGCAAATTATATCAAGGTTTTATGTCAAAGGCTAAAAGCATGTCTCCCTTCTCTTATTTAGAAACGCAATCGGCGTTCGTGGCAGGAAGATTGAATTCAGATAACATAATTATAACTCATTGAAATGTTTCATGGCCTCCGAGCAAATAAGTCATGTCAGGGTAAATATATGGCAATTAAAAAAAATATGGATAAAGTGTATGACAGGTGGAATGGAGGTTTATTCAGGCGCTGCCTAAACAAAATGAGTCTTGATTTGCAGTGGATTCAGTTGATGATGGAATGCATTTTCTCGGTATAGTATAGAGTTTATAAATGGTCAACCAAAAAAAATTTAACCCCTCAGAGAGGACTACGACAAGGGATCCTATTTCTCCTTGCCTTTTCATCATGTGCACAAAAGCTTTTAATAGTAAACATCAAAGAAAGCATAACGAAGGAAACAGTTAACCGATATGAAAGTAGCGAGGACATGTCCACCGATATCTCACTTTCTTCTTCTCGACGATAGCCTCTTTACAACAAGGCAAATAAAGAGGAATTTCAAACCATATTGAGGATACTGAAAGGGTACGAGGCAGTGTCGGGTCAGCTGATTAACTTCCTAAAATTATCCATCCAATTTGGCCATAAGATTGAGGAATCTATTCAACAAGAGCTTCTGGATGTATTAGGAATCCATAATCTAGGTGGAATGAGCTGATACTTGGTAATTCCAGAGAGTTTGGGTGGCTACAAAGTCCAAATTTTTAGGTTTATTCATGAAAGGTTAAACAACAGGGTTAATGGATGAATTTCATTTTTTACTAAGTGTGCGTAAAGAGGTGATTATAAAGTTGTAGTTATTGCACTACCCAATCATGTAATGTCTTGCTATCGACTCCTAAAAACATTAACGAAGAAAGTTGTCGAGTACGGTGGCACAATTTCGGTGGAGTTCAGGGGGAAGTAGTAGAGGTATGCATTGGCAATCATGGGACAAATTGTGTCAACCAAAAGATGATGGAGGTTTAGGATTTAATGACCTTTCAAATTTAAATACAGATATGCTTGGAAAAACAATTCTGGAGTTTGATTGAGAAAACTCATTCTTTATTCTCTAGTGTTTTGAAAGGAAGGTCTTTCAGGAATGCATCACCCCTGGAACTGATTAGCATCGTACTCACACATCTTATGGATGCACACAGTATAATCTCAGTTTAGATCTCTGGCAAGCAAATGACTAATCAAAATGGTGGGAACATGGGTAATCCATTTCAGTTTGGAATGATCCTGCTCCCAACCACTCGCCGAGACCACAAATAAAAATCAACCTAATTCCTCCCCTGATCTTACAGTGGATGCCCTCATCAATACTACCTCAAGAACGTGGAACTCAACGGTAAGTCGAGTGCTGATAAACCCGGAGGATGCAAAGATCATCGAAAGCATTCCTTTGAGTAGGACCCAGATGTTTAACCATGATGGATGGCACCTTTACTAAAAACGGAAAATATTCGGTCACATCTGGTTACCAGTGGAGAGAGTGTATCCGCATATAGAGAGACCGATACCTATGTACGGTCCAAATGTCACTGCATTTAAGGCGTTCTTCTGAAAAGTACGGTGTTCATCGAAGATCAAGCACTTTCTATGGTAATAGTCTCAGGATGCATTTCGGTCAAGAAAATTTTGAGAGAAGAGGAACGCAAGTGACGTTCAATGCTCAAGATGTGGAGCGGAAGAAGAAACAATAAATCATGTATTTTGAGTCTCTTCTAGCAGTCCAAAATCTTGGGCATTCTCTAAGGCAAGTTTCTCGCCCCTTCATTTGAGATAGAAGCCTTCATTTGGGAATGGAATGTATGCAGAAATCTACATCAGTTTCATGTAACGTTTGCAACAGATTGTTCTCAAACTGGTGAAGATGGTGTTGGAACCGGAGGGATGGCCTGGTTTTGCAACATACCTGAAGGATATTTAGCTCTCAAGGGGAGTTTTCAATTATTCAGAATTTATTCATGTACCAAGAAGAAAGAATTTAAAGATGGATAGTCTAGCACGCAAAGTTCGACAACACCCTTTTTCATAGCTTACATGGATTCAGAGCTCCTAGTTTGGTTCGCAGAGTCTTAATAGAGTTTGTTGCTTTTGATGTCAAAAAAAAAGATTCATAAGACTAGTCATGTTTGGGAAAAAGTGATAAACACCTTGAATTCAAAACTAAACCACCCAAATAAGCTGCATATGTGTAGGAACATAGGGTATTTTACATGATTTGTCTCTTGGTTTCTCGGATCGAATTTTTAGGCCAGAAGACTATGGGTTCCCACAAAAATGTTGGTCCTATCACTACATTGAATTTTATAGGTAACACTTTTCATTAAAGTTAATGGATACAAGAATCAAATCGAACCCATTGCACGCAATCGAATTTATGGTGGTGCTTGCTATACTTTTTAACAATATGGCTAGTGAACAAACAACATCTTTTTTGTGACATTTAGGAAACGATTAGGTAAATCTTTTACAAGTGTGGTATTGGTTTTGATGCAGATGAAATTCAACACCAACTGTATATGTCATATGGTTATATATTTTACCTTATATATATACATATATTTTGATATATCGTATTGGTTGATTTGGTCAACCACGGGAGAAACACATTAGTGCTTACATAGTAAACTGACTACCATATTGCATGACTTGTGTTTGAATATCTTCCTACTAATGCCATGGAAAACAATAATCGTCTGTTACGACCACCATGTAACCACCTAGACCGAAGCTCAAGTCCAAACTGTGCCAAGTAATGATATTTTAGTTTTTAGGCGGGAAATCACATCTATCACCAACTGTGGATACAATCTGAGCACAAAAGACTACCACTAAGTTATCACCACTTGGTTGAATATATGATACCGCATACCACTAAGTTATCCACTTGGTTGAACATTGATACTGAAGGCTTGAATTTGATACGCAAAATGTACATATGATAGATCAATATATAAACTTTTTTTGACACCCTATATATATTTATTCATTTATACGTACATTATAAGATACACTAATAACATAATGTCAGTGTTTAAATGTATGATATACATTTTCTTGCATAATATCAAGAACTTTACAATGAGAAAAAACAAATGAGCTATTCTTCAGTTTAACAATAAAACAAATAAATATAATAATTTGGTTGAGAAAATCAATAAAAGAACTGAATTTTGTTTGATAAATTTAACATTTTAATAAAAGGAATATATTCAAACAAACAAATTATCGCAATGTTTTTCTTAAAATAACGCAATTGTGATATCAAACAAAGTCTCACATTGAAAGTTTAGAAATGAGTTTCTAATATATAAAGAGAAGTTCAACTCTAATTAGTATAAGATATTTGGAAAATATAATCCAAAAGTAAATCTATGAGGGTTGTCTCTTCGTCCAAAGTGGACAATATCGTACTAATCGAACAATAAATACGTTGGATATGTTTAACAAAACCCAACAGCAATATACCTTATCAATATATTCATTTTTGGGATAAAAATCATTATATTCATATAAATTAGTTACTTATGTTCAATGAATATTATATATATAGATAGTATATAAAAGATAGAACCTAAACTTCATATACAGAAACTGAAGCTATGATATATATAACGAAACCCATTTCCCAGATCAAGAAACCTTAAGCAAATATAAAGGTTAATACACTTCATAATATATAAAATAAACATATGTATTGATTGAAAAGCAAGCATCAAAATCTACAGAAGTAAGCACATTTAGCTAGTGACTGCAAAGGGTTTGGACGCTAGGTACTAGCCGTTTCTTCATCGTTATACCAAAGAACCGGTTTTCTTCTCCGGCCAAGCCTTGACTTCGACGTTGCCGTTGAGTGGATCTTTAAACTTGCATAAACGGTGTAAAGTCAAAATTACTTGCTAGAATTCTCTATGACTGAGACCAAATGCCTGATTTACGCTTGTACGAGGTTGTAAATGCAAAAGAAACAAGAAGAAAGACGAACAACACAGAGAGTAGAGAGATGTGGAAGAGAGGAAACTACACGGCTTAGGGTGTTTCTTCATAGCCTAGTAGAGGAACTTTTGATGAAGAAGGATGAGAAGCAAGAGAGCTCATGGAGAAGAGAAAGAGAGACGGTAGGTAAGATAAATTGTTAGAGCAAAAGGATATTGAGATTTATGTGTTTTAAAAAGTGTTTTTATTTTTGTTAGTTGTTATTCTCCAAGAAATTACAGGGAAAATGCTAAAAATAGCACAAGTTAAGTACCATTTTTCAAAAATACTCTCAATCAAAAATAAATTACATTTGGGTTTACATTTAGTGATTATTGTTTAGGGTTTAGTTTAAAATGGGTGGATTGAGTTTCTAAATTTTTAATAAATATTTAGAAAAATAATTAATTCTATTTTTATCATTAATTTAAAGTATTCTTGAAAATAATCATTTATTAATGATAAATTTAAAAAGCGATATCAAACTTGTGGTATAACTGATTTTTCTCCAATTTGAATCGAGTTTTATATAAGTAAGGAGGATAAAGTACATGATAACTTGATTAATTTTTAAAGTTTGATATTGAGTAATAGTCGGCATAACGTGTTGGATTTGTGAAAAGTTGTATGAAAATGAGTGAAATAAAAGAGTAAAAAGGTTACTTACGTTCAAGGAAAGAATGGGAGTGGAATGGTGCACTAAAAACGCTAAATTGTCAAAGTTTTGAATTTATTACATTGTACTTTGGTATGGTATGACCTAGTTTTTGGAAGTCTGGGCACGTTTTTTAACTTAACATCTTTAATTCATATATTATATATTCGTTGTAATTTCGATATACGGCGTTCGAATTAAGCAAAGTAAAGTAGTTTATAGTGAGATTCCGAATTAATTGAGCTGTATAAATAAGCTTAAAAATTTGCACATTCGTCCATAATGCACCGGTGGTAGTTGACTTGGTGATCATTTTCGTGATAAACACTCGTTTTTATCAAATAAATATATAGCTTAGCAGTATAATATAATGATGAACATTTTATCCGTTACATTTGACTCGGGGTGGACATTTTAGTCTTTAAATGTAGATTGGATCCGTTATTCGTTTCGATTTTATCCGCAAAAAATCAAATATCCACAAGTCATCGAAGCAAAACAAATATTAAAGTTAATATTTTTAAAAAAATGAACTGAAAATACTAAAAAACAAAGAGCTGGATCCGTTCCGCTCTGAATTTTATTTATATTTTCAAATTAATTTTTTTTATATACTGTTTATGTTTTTTCCTTCAAATATAGTATATACATAATCTATAATTAAGACATAAAATACTAGAATACAATTATCATATTTAAATAAAAGTGCTTTATATTATAGCATTTATAATATTTTAAAATATGCAAATAAACATTTTGCAAAATACTATGTGCTTTATACTTTCCAAAAGTTATCTATTTTTACAAAAATATTTTCAAAGAATATAATATTTCTTTTCAAAATTGTGTCATTACCATATTTTTATAAATAATATATTTATTACTTTGGAAAAAAATATTACATGATGCTAAGATTATTTAACATGATCAATTTTTTATAGACATGTAAGTTTTGACAAGATTTTAGACAGTTTAATAATTTTTTTCTCATTATATCAAAGATAAAAATTACGCCAAATATTTAGATTTTTTGTTGATAGTTAAATAAGTAAAGCTATAATTAAGTTTATCACCTAATGTAAACATAAGCCTAATCAAGTTTTTTAAATTATTGCACATATTTAAAATTTATTTGTTATCAAATAATTTAACTGAGAGATTACAATTCAATTCATGTTTGATAAATAATTTTTATAAGTTTAATATTTTTAAATAAAACCAAAAAAACTAAAATTTATTAAATTTTATTTTAAAAGATATAAAATAGCATAAAAATTATTAATTTGAAAAATGAAAATAGTTTTACGAAATTTAACTAATTGAAATACAATAAGATTTTAAAATTAAACTAAATAAAAAACTACAAATGATTACTTTACACTTTTTAAAAATTAATGAACTTAGAACTAAATTTAATGAAATTATTATTTTAAAATAAAATATTTTCAAAATCTATTATTTCTACGCGTTGCGCAAAAAAACCATCTAGTTCATTTTAAATAAAAATACAAAATTTATACAAATTTAATTAATGACTATATTCACCTTAAATAAAATATTTAATGAATATTTAATGACTAGCCAGATGTTAAAAAATCGAGATGTGATAAAAAAACTTCTAAATTTCTATTTATTTTATTTTAAGTTTTTATTTTTGTTCAGATAGTTGTTCAATTTGAGTTACCCCTTAAATCACATATAACTTTAAAGATTGGGTGTTTTAATAATTTTGAAATAATATTCATATATATATATAATAAATCATTTCTCAAAGAATACAATCTTTAAATTTATATGTGATTTAAGAGGCATTTTGGATAATAAGATTGGAATATCACAAACACAATATATATATATGTATATTCCTATGAAATCTCTAATCGTCTTTCTTAACTAATTGATCAACCAAAGAATTTTATTTTTCGCAGATAGTATCCAATTGAAAACCCGTGAAAGCCTTGTTTCTGTTTTGTTACCTCTTTTAACGATGTCAAAAAGTTTGGCCTTGTTTTGGGTCTTCAACCATCAATATCATGTCCTTAAAATTAGTACCAAGACTCTGACATGTCGAGTGTTGCGTAATCAATTCCATCGCCATAAACGTGTTTCCAGTTTAGCATGTAATGTCCACAATCTTCTCCTCAAGTTTTTGGTTCCTAAGAGCTTAATCCTCCCAAGTCATCCTTCGATACCCAACCAAAACCACTAAATTGTGAATCTTGACTCCAAGAGCCATCGACCATACATATATCATGTAAGCATACAACTTATGTTGGTTGTGTGTTGGAAAGAGAATCTGGTACAACTGACTCTCAAGAGTTCACATCATGACAAGCCTCGACACTCTTCTTTCGCATGCATGAACATCTCCAAAAGATCTCTACTAATTTTCCAAAATAGCTTATCATTCCGAGCTTTCTAGATATATCCAATTATCCATGGATGTGGATCTTTTTCTTATCCGTTAGAACAAATGATCTTATGCTAGTGTAGTTGCTAATGCCCACGTTTTTGAGCTGATGGATATTCATTAGTAACATGATTTATAGATTTTTATCTCGGGGCTCATATGTAAGATGATGTATCTTGTGGGGAGGCCTATATTTTCCATGCAAATGCTTGAAGTTGGCTAATGCTCGGCTCTAAATCCATGGTTTTCTTGGTTTAGAAGGCTCTTGGATTTCTAATATCCAGACTTTGCAGTATATTGTCAATTCTTTTGTGTTCTAAATATTTGAACGTTCTCAATGTTTACATAATATGCACTCAAACATTTCTTTTTTTTTTGATGTCAAAAAGCTGTTCCATTACTCAAACTAGAGGTGGTTTGGGTAACCAGACCGGAATAGAACAACCAATAAAATGAAACTCTCTATGAAAAGACCTCGCAGTCCTAGCTAGAGAATCTGAAATCCGATTCTGTTCTCATGGAATATGGGAGATCTTGAAGTCTGGAAAGCATAATCTTTAAAGTCTCTATCTTCTCGAGCTCTGTTGAAAAGCTTGGCCAAGCATTGGGGTTTCTTGATCATGGCAATTAAATCCTTGCAGTCTGTTCTAAAGCTCTGACAAGTCGAATGCTGAAGCATGTTCTCCATTGCCCATCGCAGTGCTTCCAATTCTGAGTGCAAAGCAGATTCTCGCTGTATATAGTTATGTGTCCCCATAAGTTGTACCTTTCCAAAGCTGTCCATCCAGGCTCATCCATACCCGAATCGTATGCACTCAAACGTTACAAGTAAGATTTGATAGCATAAATATAGTACACATGAATGAGTATGAAAATACGCAAATGTTGCATTGAAACGGACATTTTCTTAGAATTTACTCTAATATATCTCATATTCCCAATCTTTAGGCCTCTTTTCATATTAAATTACGTATTTGTTTACTTAATTATTTTCATAATTAACATTTATTGAAATTTGAAACTTACAAGAAACAAAACGCCTACAGTTCTTATGCCGTACATTACGTTAAACGTGATTCATTCCCCAGCTGTAAATCAATGATACATTCAGCTATATAATTTGTTTTTCGACACATTCAGCTATATAATTTATCTTCGGTAGAAATTGCACCGTACAATATTGATTAGAAATGGATACATATAGGGCCTATAACAGGCATCAACTAAGATATTCGATCACCATCTCGTGTCCAAAAAGGCCCAAAACAGTTATCCTGCGCATATACACATTTTGAAAAATACTTAAGAAAACTAAAATAATTATAATGAAAAGAAAACTAAAATTTACGTATATCATAAAACACATTTTGAAAAATATAAACATAATTGACAAATGCAAACTAAACAAAAACTATTAAAATAATTACATCTAATAATAAAATTAGAATTTGATCGTGACAACCTTGAAGTAGAAGATATTTGTATTTCAAAATGATTTTGGGATGTTAGTTCAAGCCTTGAACCTCTTCTTATGCCTAGAATCCATTATCATAACTAGCGTTTTATGGAAGAAGAGGAAGATTTGAAGTATAGATTCAAGTTTTCAGGTTGGAAGCTAAAAGGGGTATTGAGGCAATCACTAAAAGGGTTATCAGTAGAAGAATTCTAGAGTAATTATCAAATTTTGAGATTTCATTGTTATTAGTTTATGAACTTTTAAAATCTGATTAAAATCTAATGAACCAGACCAGCTAGCGAACCGAATAGATTTTGGGTCATTGTGGTTCGACCGGTTCAATCGGATTCGATCGGATTAAACTAAATTTAGTTATTTTT
The DNA here is from genome assembly GCA_905132765.1 of Moricandia arvensis. Taxonomy (NCBI): domain Eukaryota; kingdom Viridiplantae; phylum Streptophyta; class Magnoliopsida; order Brassicales; family Brassicaceae; genus Moricandia; species Moricandia arvensis. Next base: position 23,780 of record CAJHQP010006470.1, on the reverse strand, counting down.
TTCAAAAAAATATAAATATTCTTACAAAGATTGATCATATCAAATAAATTTCAATAACCATAATGTTTATAAAAACTTAAAAATAACATAATGACAAATTTAATAAAAGTAATAAAACAATTTAATATTTCAAATTTAAAATCAATAATAAAAAACACATTTAAATTTTTTCTCCTATCATTCTTAATCTTCACCACCTTAAAAAAATTATATACACATTAGTTAAAAACTATATTTTGAAATAATATGCAAAATCATACCATGATTGAGTTCTTAGACATCTTTATAATATTCTTCAAGTTTATCTTATAGTTCAGAAAATCAAGTTCCCCTTCTCCTTTCTCTTTCATGATACAAAACTCAGTTTTATCAATTGACTCATAAATTATCAGTCATAACCAACAGGATAATCTTTTTTGCTGCATTTTTACATAAAACAATAACATATTACCTTGTGAATTGCAGTCTTGCAGAGATGTCAAAGACTCGAAAGAAAAAAAGATAAGACTGGTGATACTTTATTAATCTGACAAACTCTATTTTTTACTTTTTAAAAAAAGAAAAGTTAATTGTTCAACAAAATTTTGGTTTATATACGAACCAGGGTTTAGCCAGTTCATTGGATCACCAGTTCCAAGGTTTTTAACGGTTCAACATGGATATTTAACCGGTTCAACTTAGTTGGGTTTTGGAATTAACCTAATTCGGATTGGTATTCAATTCGTGGTTAACATAATCGATAAGCACAACTTTGTTCTTTTCTATATTTTACATGTACGACTAATCAACCACTACAAACTATATGTGTAACAAAAAAACATGTCATCATTAACGTATTCTTGATTAGTACTCGAAAAATAAGACGACATATAAAAGTCTTGAAACCTCAGAAATTTGGGCTCTTACGATAATTTTCTGAGAACAAAATAATTGAAATGATTCTCTCTCCCTTTTCTTCTTACCACCATTTATTTCTAACTTTAAAAATAGATAACAATTAATAAAATCCTATACACAAGTAATGATGAAAATCTATGTAAGAAGGGATGCTGACGTGGCAAAGGTGATTTAGGCGATTATTTTGGCGACTAGGGTTTTTGAGGATTCCCGCACACGACAAGGAGAAAGTACCGATGACGGCTCCGGAAATCACTCTCCTCCGCGCGCAAGAGCAAAGAGGGGATGCGGTGGTTGGGAAGGAAGTAAAGAAATCGTCTTGGGTTCAGATTGCTTAGAAGGATGCTGCGCTCGTGACTCATGTTCTGGCGGTTAACACAGTTGATGGTAAGTAAGTAGTGCGTGTTACTCCATTTTTCAAGAGTGATCAACTGGTCACGGTTTCAGTACAGCTAGACGCTGGAGGGGACGAGTTATTTTTCTCCACCGTCTATGCTCACAACACAAATACAGAGCATATGGAGTTATGGAGAGATCTGAAATCTCATCAGGACTCTCCTATCATTCAAAAAAATAGCATGGCTGGTGGCATGAGATTTTAACGAGACACTGGCTATTGAGGAACACTCCTCCCAACCATTACTCGCCAATAATAACTCATGGAATGAAAGACATCCAAGATGGTACTCAATACTGCTCTCTTATGGATTTAGCATCGCATGGACCTTTGTTTACATGGTGTAACAAACGTGTTGAGGGTCATATATCAAAGAAAATAGACCGATTATTGTTCAATGATCACTGGCTGGATATGTGCAGGCACTCTTACAACGTTTTTGAAGGAGGCGGGTGCTCGGATCACCTTCACTGTCGAATCCAGTTACACTCTGAAGTTCCACAGCCAAACGACCATTCAAATTTGTTAATGCAACTGTGAGCTTGGAGGGCTTCAACCCAGCTGTTGACCAGTTTTGGAGAGACACAGAACCCATCCATCTATCGACTTCATCACTCTTCCGTTTCACAAAGAATCTAAAAGGTTTTAAGCTAGTAATTCGAGAACTAGCAAAAGAGGGCCTAGGAAACTTAATGAAGAAGTCCAAGGAAGCCTTTGCCACTCTATGTGATAAACAAATGTGAATATGGATAATCCAACTTAACAAAACATGGAGGCTGAAAATGAGGCCTATAAAAGATGGGATCTGGTATCAAATTTGGAGGAGAGTTTTTTGAAGCAAAAATAAAAAATGCATTGGTGGGGAAAAGGAGATAAAAATAAAAAATCCTTTCATAGAGCTGCCACAATCCGTGAGATCAGGAACTCTATAAAAGCGATTCAATGTGATGATGGTACTATTTTATCAAAAGCAGAAAATATTAAGACTGAAGCAGAGCGTTTTAGGTGATTTTTGCCAGCATAAGATTACTCTGGATCTATAGTGGAGTATCTGAGCGAGTTGTTACCTTATCGTTGCAGTGAGATGGAGCAGACGCAATTGACAAAATAGGTAACTGCAAAGGAGATTCGAAAAGTTTTTGTTCGCAATGCCAAATGAGAAATATCTGGGACCTGATGGATACACATTGGAATTTACAAATCGACTTGGGAGATTATTGGTGCCGAATTCACCACTTCCATCTAATCTTTCTTCACTAAGGGTTTTCTTCCTAAGGGAGTCAACACAACGATCTTGGCTCTCATTCCTAAGAAGCTTGAGGCTCGCCACATGAAGGAATATTGACTGATTTCCTGTTGCAATGTGATCTATAAAGTTATTTCAAAGATTATCGCTAATCGGCTGAAAGAAACTTTACCAGATCTCATTAGTCTCAACCAATCTGCTTTTGTTAAAGGTATATTACTTATGGAAAACCTTCTTCTCGCGACAGAGTTGGTTAAAGAATACCACAATGATTCAATTTCTCAGATATGTGCAATCAAGATTTATATCTCAAAGGCTTTCGACTCCGTGCAGTGGACTTTTCTTCTCAATACTCTTGAGGCTATGCATTTTCCTCCGAAGTTCATTCACTGGATTTCACTTTTTGTCACGACAGCCTCTTTCTCAGTTATTTATTTGTTATCACCATGAATGTTCTCTCCAAACTCCTGGACAAAGCAGTTTCGGACCGGAAAATTGGTTTTAATCCAAAATGTAAGAATCTTGGATTAACCCATCTGAGTTTTGCTGACGATATTCTGGTCTTTACACACGGAAATGTTCGCTCCATAGACAACATAGTTGCGGTGTTTGATCAATTCGCAACAATGTCAGGCTTTCGTTTCAGCATGGAGAAGTCGACAATCAACTCGCCAAACAGTCTAATCGCGGTACCAGTTTGCATCCAGTGAACTCCCTGTTTGTTATTTGGGGCTTCCTCTTCTTACCAAACGGATGGGAGCTCAAGATTACCAACCTTTGATTGAGAAGATAAGGAACCGCATTAATCTATGGACCAATAGTTTCTTATTGATGGTTGCTCGATTTCAACTTATACGTTTGGTTCTTATAAATATAACTAACTTTTGGATGTCCTCATTTTGGTTTGCAGGGGAATGTCTCAAGGAAATTGATCGTCTTTTCTCTTTTTTCTTGTGGTATGGCCCTACTTTGAATCCTAGGAAGTCTAAGATATCATGGGAAGTAGTTTTCACGCCAAAAAAGAAGGGGGATTAGGCTTATGACCGTTTAAAGAAGCAAATATGGTCAACTGTTTGAAACTTGTGTGGCGACTAACATCACAACAATCTTCACTTTGGGTTCTTTGGGTCCGGGAAATTTGCTTACGAATGGAACTTCTGGGCTGTGAAGGAAAATACATCCTTGGGGTCTTTGGATGTGGCTTAAACTGTTGAAGTACAGAGATAAACCAAGGGCTTTTCACCCGACGGATGTTCAAAATGGACTATCCACCTCTTTGTGGTATGATAATTGGACAGACATGGGACGTTTCATTGATTTGGTAGGACTAAGGGGCTGTATTGAGATGGATACCGGAGCTACACCTTCAGTAGTTTCTGTTGTAGCACGACGTAAACGAATTCACCGGGTGGACCTCTACAACTTGTTTGAGACAGCTTTAGAGAACCAGAGGCGCAAATTGACAAACAGAGCAAATGTCTTTCTATGGCAATATAGGGGAGAAAGCTATCGGCCAGAGTTCAATACCAAAAGAACTTGCAGTCTCATTCGACAAGTGCATCCTCAGGTCCAATGGCACTCAGGGATTTGGTTCCAATGTGCGACCCAAAAATATGCTTTTTGCTCCTGGTTGGCTACTCACAACAAATTAAGTACGGGTGATCGTATGGCTGCTTGGAATAGTGGTACCAATCCTTTATGCACTTTCTGCAACCAAGAAATATAAACTCGTGATCACATTTTTTTAGAGTGTGTGTTCTCTGCGGAAGTGTGGCTCCTCTTAACTAAAGGGCTTCTACGTCACCGTTTCACTATGGCTTGGGGCGAGCTACTCCATCTCATAAAGGATACGAAACTTGATGTAAAATCAAAATCCTTTCTGCGGTATACTCTACAAGCCTCAACTCATTCCATATGGAGGGAGAGGAATGATCGACGTCATGGTGCAACGCCCATGATCCCCATCTCGTTGGTTAAGCTGATTGACAAGCAGATTCGTAATTGGTGTTCAGTATCAGCTACGGGTCACAAGAATTATGAAGGCTTGTTGCAACGATGGTCACTTCAAGGGCATCAATTCTGTTTTAGACCATTGATCCTTTGTTTTTCTCCTTGTAAAAGCCAGAAAGATCTTAACATATACATTTGATGTACAAAGTTAGTTTTCTTTGAATAAATTTTACAAATATTCAAAAAAAAAAGATATCAAAGTAAAAACATTTGATAAAACTTGTTAAATCTAGTTAACCTGTAAATAAACTTACGTTGTCTTACTATTTTTTATTTCATGCTACTGTAGATTGTTTATTGTTGTATCAGTTTTGGTAAGTATGTATATACTATTGAATATGTTCTCAATTTTTACTTAATTAAATTAAATATGTTTAAATGAAAACCCTGACCCGAAAATACATTAAATTGCATACTAACAATCAAAACATTTGGTAGATTGTTCACAATAACGCTATGTGACCAAGTGTTACTTTAACTTGAAAAACACTATAGAGAAAGTTTAAAGTATATTTGGAACAAAACTAATAATACACATTGTGGTTTTAAGCAAATAAAATACGGATTAGGAATATAAATCTCATGATATTAAAAAAAACATTCTTTGTCAAAAAATATATATTAAAAAAACCTTTTAACTGCAGCAATCTTTGTTTAGTGTTTGAAACATCGTGACGAAAATCTGAGTGCAGATCAATTCAATTGAAAGGAAAAAAATGAGAGTAGTAGTCACCTACAAGAATCTTATCTTGTGCATACTCTTTCCTTGTGAGTGACCCAACAGAAAATAAACCCAAATGATTGATGCTTGTGAATAAGTTGAAGTACCCATCAACCCTCTTATCCTACGCATATGCCGGCTATTATCGTACGCAAATACATACTCTCAACTACTATCATGCGCTTCTACAAATTTAAACAGAAAAGAATTTCACAAAGCTCCAAAAAGCAAAGAATCTGACCCATTCACATACGTTTCACAAACACTATCATGCCCACCACACGATTAACCCAAAGAAGAGAAGAGAGAGTAAAGAGATTGAAGCAGAAGATCTAATGGAGAGTGTGGCAGTGACATGGAGCAGAGAAGAAGAGAAATCATTCGAGAACGCCATTGCTATGCATTGTGTAGAAGAAGAGATAACAGAGGATCAGTTGATGAAAATGGCGTCAATGGTTCCGACCAAATCATTACAAGAAGTCAAGAATCATTACCAAATACTTTTGGAAGATGTCAAGGCCATCGAGAGTGGACAAGTCCCATTGCCTCGTTATCAAAGAACAGGCGAGGAAGCAGCAGCGACTTCTCTGGCGAACAGAGACTCTCACTCTTCCGGCGGAGGAGGATCAACGGAGAAGAAACCAAACCACGGAGTTTCCGGGATAAGTAGCTCCAATGGCGGCGGAAGAAGTGGTTCCAGACTTGAACAAGAGAGGAAGAAAGGGATTCCATGGACACAAGAAGAGCATCGGTTTCAACTTCTTCTTCCTCAGATTCTTTATAATAAAGATCTTACCTTTATGCAAATGCTCTGTTTTTATGCAAATGCTCTGTTTTATGCAAATGCTCTGTTTTTATTCGAATGCTCTGTTTTTGATTGTGTTCTTGAAGGTTATTTCTATTGGGTTTGGAAAAATTTGGGAAAGGAGATTGGAGAAGCATCTCAAGGAACTATGTGATCACAAGAACACCAACTCAAGTTGCAAGTCATGCTCAAAAATACTTCATCAGGCTTAACTCAATGAACCGAGATCGAAGACGGTCTAGCATTCACGACATTACTTCTGTGAACAATCAAGCTCATGCGGTTACAGGACAACAACAACAACAGCAACAAGTGGTTAAGCATAGACCAGGTCAGCCTCAGCAGCAGCCACAACATCACACAATGGCTGGATTAGGGATGTATGGAGGTGCCCCTGTGGGACAACCGATCATTCCAGCGCCTGATCATATGGGTTCAGCTGTTGGAACACCTGTGATGCTTCCACCTACAATGGGAACTCATCCTCATCTTGGAGTTGCACCTTATGCTGTACCTTCTTATCCGGTTCCACCACTACTGCAACAACATCCAGCTCCTTCTAATATGCATTGACAACAACAAGTGGTGAAAGAGACACCACATTGTACTGAATAATTGTGTAAATTTTCTCAAATTTAATCGCAAGAGAAAGAAAAAAATGGAGAGTGAGACAAGGAGAGGAATCTTGTGTACATTTTCTCAAATTGTATAGAAGTGTATTTCTTTCTTTCCATGGACCTTAAATGTTATTGTGATAAGGAAATGTTAAGAGTAGATACATATAACATGTGTTGAAGTAGAAAACATACTAAGAAGTATCTAATGACTAGAAATTTTCACCAAGCATAGGAAGATCAAATGATAAAGTGGCAATGAAAATTTTTATACCCATTAGAGAAGCTCTCTTGTAACTTGAATAAATGTTATATTGAGCTGAAACAAGTCAAGTACACAAACTGGAACTCTTCTTTCAGGAGAAATGAATACCAAATCCATCAGTAGGATGAGCAGAGAACTAGATATAATAAATACTGATATAAAAAAAAAAAAGTATTTAGTGTTATAGACCTTAAAAGAAAATAAGATTGGTAACAAACCTCACACCTGCCAATTTGTGGGATATGAGATTCCATAGATAAAATTTACCCAGATTTAAACAGAATATTATTACACTACCTATGCAAATAATATAACTGTAAAGAACTGAAGTGGCTATGTTGTAATATAAGGACAATTTAAATATAAGGAGAATGAGTAAAATTTTGGTTGTTTCAGATTTTTATTAAATAGGACTGTGCCGTTGCCGGAGATCAAACACAGGTCACCTGAATAATAGGTGGGAATACTTAACACTATACTACAACTATCTGATGCTTGTTTTTTCCACTACTTATATATCATTAATATAATAGCTTTGATTTTTATTATATAAACTTAGCTCTTTGGGTTCAATCATTACTCATTAACACAAGTCAAAATTTCCTAAGCATGTGCGTGGAGAGTCATGTTTACCCTTATCAAATAGCAATAATTTTCTAAAAATTACAATAAATGACACTTTTTGAGTTCTTATTTTCACTTTAGGACACTTTCATCTACTAGAGCACTTTTTAAAAGAGTACTGGGTCTCCTAATTCAGTTCAACTCCAACCATAAACTAGCTAAATAAGTCTAACACCAGTTGACCATTGCACTAACTAAATTTGACATCGTTTTTTGGGGCGGGATTTAACTACAACCTTTGATTCTCTTTACCAATTCAATGGCCAAGATTCATTCGAAAAATCTTGATATGACATATATCTACCACCACATTATTACCATTAGATCTATTGATATAAATATAATTTCAATAGCCCTGATTTTATTTCCAACAAAATTAATTATTTTTTTCTCATTCCCTTTATCTTCATTATCTCTTATTTTCTCCAACTATATTCTTGTATCTTCTCCGATGAAGGTTTTACTTTTCGATTAATGAAGAATTTCAACACAAACAAATGATTTTTCTCGCTAAAAGCGATTTAGGGGGTGTTATTGAATTTGATAATTTAATAGAATTTGATGGAATTCAAATCTAACATGAAATTCAGTGTTATTCAATTGTGGATTTGAACAAAGTGAATTAAAATACAGTGTTATTGGATTAGGGATTTGTCAAATGGACTTTGAAAAATAATAATTTCACTTGTTATTCAATATCCAATAGATTTCATTAGAAAGTAGTTATAATAGATTTTAATGTACTTTTTAATAAAAATAAGAAGAAACAAATCCCAACTTTTTAGTGGTTTTTGACACCAACACGTACAAAGTTTCCTCCTCATCAATATACTTTTTCTTTCATCAATTAATATCACACATACTTCTTCGATAAGAACCAAATTTTGTTTCTTGATCTTCTCCATATATTATGGTGAGTCATTGACTAAACAAAATTTTTTTACCTAGATTTTCTGAATATTTACGATCCTATATTTGAAAATATGGCCATTTTTTATCAAGGAGATATTCAACAAGTTTCTCTATATAAATTGTCTACAACAACTCGTTAAACACACACACAAATCAAAATGCAGCTTATAAAAAAATTCTCTCTGCAAACTAAAGTAAGTTAGTTTTTTTCAACATATACAGCCACTATCTTCTAATCAAGGCTATGATTCTTCTAAGCAAACCCAAAAGAGAACATATATTGATTTATGCTTGACTTTCGTTTATGACTTTTGTTTATATTTTGCAGGTATCTTGCTGTTTTGTACGATCGACTTTATGGATAACATGTAAGTTATTTTTTTTTAAAACTTCATAAGCTTGTTTTCAATACTGCAATTCTTTTCTCAATTTCTGTGAACTTTCTATGTTTGTTTCGTTTCATAAATTATATAAAGTTCTTTATTAGTAAATACTACTGCGTAATTGTTTCAACACACGTCCTTGGTATATTATACATATGAGCTTAAATTAGTCGTATAAAAACATAAAGGTATTGATCCAACTCAAATAGTATTGACACGTCTTTGGAAAATATTTCTTTAACTTTTGATCGTAACTCAAATAGTTTTCCATGTTAATAATATGTAAACATTTAATTATATAATATAATAGTAGTTCCATAAATATTTATAATATAATACATATTGAATATTCATATACTAGAAATATAATATAATGTTATTTGACTAGAAATTTAACGGAAGATTCGCAACAAGAAAAAGTGAAAGGAGCATATGAAGTTTGGAATGTTCGAGAAACAACCATGTTGATTCGACTTCTCGTGGATGGTATTAAACAAGGATGGCGCGATAAAAATGGAAGCATGAGCAAAATGACTGTAGAAAAAAAAGATTCTACCTATTTTGAATGCTACACTTGTTTGCGAAAAAACTCATAAGCACTATTTAAATAGAATCAAGAGTTTAAAAAGGCTCTATAATAGCATGCAAGAGCTTAATCGATTCAGTTCTGGATTTGTCTGGGATCCCATATCTAAAAAGTTTACAGCTCCTTATCAAGTGTGGGATGATTACGAAAAGGTAACTTTATTTTTGTAAAGCTTAAATTTTTTTACTATAATAGTTTTTAAACTAATAATAATATATAATATAGGCACATCCAAGTAAGAAAAATATGCGAGATGAAACTTTTGAAAATTATGAAGACTTACAACTAATATTTGACCAAGGATTAGCTACCGGAAAAAATGCTATTGGTTTAGGGGACGATACCGATGCACAAACTTTTGGAGCTAAATATAATGAGCCATTTAAAATAGATCCTAGTTCTTTTGGATATACGGGGAATGAAGGATCTCAAGCATCAGGGTTTTGGGATTCAACTTTGCCACGAAGCACGAAAGGCTCATCAGAAAAGCTACCTCCTAAAAAGAGAGCTAAAGGTGTTGAAGGTGGAGAGTCTAGTAACCCAAACATGGATGGTAGCCATATGGAGAAGTATTTTAATGAAATGATTGAGATAAGCAATCAGGTTGTTAGAGAAGAAATACAACAAAGAGAAGAAAGACAACAAAGAGAAGCCAACTTGAGAGAAGTTGAGAAAAAAAAGAATAACATCTGGGAAGCAATCAAAGAAATTTCTGGCTTGGAGGAAGATGTTCAGTATGATACATTGAAGGAACTTCACAAGTTGGGGATGAGAGATGTGTTCATCAACATGTCTACTGAAGAACGTATGGGCTGATACAAGGGAACGTGAAATGATGCTTTGTTTTTTAAATTGCTTAGTTTCTAAGGGTTTTTTTCTTTCAATAATAGCATGTTTCTTGATTTGCTTATTTTAATTGCAGTTTAAGAATAAAATATTATTTAATAGCATTAATATTATATTTACCTTTTATTTAAAGTTATGTGTTGACTATTATTGACCCATAATTTTTTTTAAATATTCTTGTTTGAGAATTATATTTCTCCATATATATTGTAATATATTCTTGTTTGAGAATTATATTTCTCCATATATATTGTAATATATTCTTTTTTTTCTTGCATAAGATTAACAGATGAAGATGAAGAGAATGAAATTACAAGAGAACAAATAGAAGACGAAGATTTGGATACAAAAGTGTTGCATTTATTGGTGACAATGATTGGATTGGAAAAAATATTGATTGCACATCGATATTTCGAATTTAAAAGTTATATCGAATATCCAATTCGAAAACCCATCACTAGAGTTGGATACGACTATATACACAAGGTGTTGCAAGAAAATCCTCAACATTTTCGACAGTTATATCGTATGTATCCAGATGTGTTTCTCAAGCTATGTGATCTTATAAAAGAAAAAACACCTCTGAAAGATACGAGATTCATCTGTATTGAAGAAATGGTTGCCACTTTTCTAGACACCGTCGGCCAAAATTCAAGGTATTGTCACACTATAGATACTTTCAGAAGGTCAAAATTTGCAACAAGCAAAAATTTCCACAAAGTTTTAAGGGCAATAAATACAATTGCTCCGAGTTTGATGGCCAAACCCAAACTCACGGTACCTGCAAAAATCAGAGAGAGTAGAAGATTTTATCCTAATTTTAAGGTATGTGTGCTTCTAATTTAATTTATTTTATTCATTGTTATTACATTCAAGAAATCTAATATATCATATTTATTTTAGGATTGTTTAGGAGCAATTGATGGGACACATATACATGCTATAGTACCTAAGTGTGATGCTCCTAGCTACCGCAATCGGAAAGGAGTAATATCACAAAATGTGTTGGATGTTTGCAATTTTAATATGGAATTCATATACGTTCTCAGTGGATGGGAAGGCTCAGCTCATGATTCAAAAGTATTATATGATGCTTTAACAAAGAGAACCAATAAATTGGAAGTTCCACAGGGTAAGTTTTCTTAGGGTCAATAATACGCTATGTTTTTATTTACTAAGTGATGAGCTAATTGTTATATTTTTAATTTTATTTTAGGAAAATATTATCTAGCAGATTGTGGATTTGCTAATAGACGCAGATTTTTGGCTCCCTTTCGAGGTACCAAGTATAATCTTCAAGAGTTTACTGGCCAAGGTTGTGATTCTGAAACTCCACATGAATTGTTCAATCATCGTCATGCCTCCTTAAGAAACGTGATTGAGAGAATATTTGGAACATTCAAATCACGATTTCTAATATTTAAATCTGCTCCTCCTTTCTCTTTCAAGACACAAGCAGAATTGGTATTGGCTTGTGCAGCTTTACATAATTTTCTTCGCAAGCATTGTCACTCAGATGAATTTCCTGTTCAAGTTTCCAATGAAGCTACCAGTGCAGAAAATATAGGAGGCAATAATTCAAGAGATGATTATGAAAATGGAGACACAAGATCAAGAAAGGGAAAGTGCTAATATGTGGATAGAAACAATGGCTGAAGAAATGTGGAAAGATGCAACTACTTAGTTTTATTTATTTGCAAAAAATATTTTAATAATAATTCTTTTTATTTTTGTTTTCCTTGTTGGTTTGGAATTCCAATAATTTCTTGCTCATGTATTATTCCAATTTGAATGTTGCGGCTGAGTATATCACATTCCATTAAAATCCTTTTTGTAATTTAATGTTCAACTAATAAAATCCATCGTGGTTACCAATAGAATCCATCATGTATTTAAAAGTTTGATTAAATCCATTAAAATACTTTTGCCAAGGAATTCTGTAATCTAATAACACCCACTTAGATTAGAGGGTGAATAGGTGACATAGAAGAAGATGTAGATGACAATGACGTTGACGATAATGAAGACGCCGACGATGATAAAGAAAGAAACGTAGACAATGGGGACGATGGAGACATCAACCCCGTCAATCTAGACGACGAGCAAAACCCAAACACATCTTCTCTCTTCTTGCTCCAGCGAAACCTATTGCCTTTTTAGTATCCAAATAACCGTTGAATATATTGATTTAAGCTCAGTCATGTATGTTAAGAGATATTCTAGAGAAGCAAAGATTTTTAAGACATAAATCATCTTCTCCATAGCTTATTTTTCACGTATATTTTGTTTGTTTATGTGCGCAAAGGTTCAAACTTGATTTCATTTATTTTAAGTTGTATTTTTGGGTTGGTTGGATGCACTAGTTCTCTTTATGTTTTTTCTTTGCTTAGTGAAATAGTGATGAAGACTTTCAGTGGATTTCAAAGTAATATGAACCGAAGAAGATGATTCTGTTTTTGTGTTTTTTGCTCCTTCTATCGATGAAATATAATGGACTATCTCGAATATGTATATGTTCTTGGACACATGTATGCTTATATTTTGTAGTACACATGACATTATCTTATTAGTGTACACATGTACTACTATGTTTGTTGTTCACATGCATACTAAATTTATATAAATTACGTACACTACATTTATATCAACTAGTACTGCTCTAAATTGAAAGGTTTACATGTTGAATGTTTATGTACATCTCGGTATAATTACAATAGTGTACATATGGATATCGTAACACTATGTACACAAAGATATTATACGACGGTTGTACATGTGGATATCTTTAAATGGTGGACACATAGATACTATTATATGCTCGCACATCTTTTGGGGAATATATTTCATCTCACAATAAATTTTACCTCTTGATCTCAGTTGAGACAAAATTTTCACACAAACGTGATGTTTGTTGCTGAAGCATCATGGTGAATATTAGCGAACCAATATCATTGTGTACTTTGTATATAAAATTATACATATGAATAATAAAATTTATGTGTACACAAGATTTGGGGACATGTTAAACTTGCAAATATATTTCATAGTTTTGTACATGACTAAATTTATGTGTACACATGAATGTTAGCTTCTTTCTTGTTAAGACATTACTTGAAAGTTTTGTCCTTTTAACATTTTCATTCTATAAATACAACAAGAGTCCAACAAATCACATTCCATCCATATCTTTTCTTGATCACAAGTCACACTCAAGTTCCCATGTTTATCCAAGAACCCGTCTCCATGACACATGCCACTTTAAGTTGTCCATGTATACGTCTTGTATAAGTTGTCCATGTGAATGGATGTACATGTAGCAAACATGCAAGTGTACATGTAGCTCTTTATAAATTGATATTGTGAATTTATGTTTCATCTTCATTTTCACAAAAATGTAATTTTTTTTTGTTAAGATTAATTTTATAAAAGTGTACATATAGATGCTTATACATGTGTATATTTATGTTTTGTAAAAAAACATAGAAATTGTATAATCATTTTATTTTGGTGTCCACGACTCTAGGTTGTACACATGTACACCAATTGCATATAATATTCACAGTTAAGATGTCCATGTGTACATTAAAGTATATAATGTCTATCTAATTATTTTTAAGAATAATATTAAACTAATTATTTTTAAAGAAAAGCTTATATATCATAAATATCAATTAAATGTCTATGTAATTTATTTGTATGAGTCATGATAATAATGTTTTAAATGGTTCTCAAAGTGATTTATAATGTCCAATAGTAAATTTTGATTATCAAACTATCTAGTTATTTTTTAATTAGAAAATAATGGATTACAATTGTTTTTGGTATAATTTGATGATTTTCTTGATAATATATACATGTACATATGTACACATTTACATATACATATATACACATTTATATGTATGACCAATAAAAAGTCAATATGTCACGATTTTATTGGATTATTAGATTATTTTAGCTTGAATTTAGCTGTGCATATTGTTTTATGCGTTCATTTTCATATAATAGGGATTAAAATGCACATTTGTAAGTTTTTGGTTAAATAAATAGGATATATCCATAATTTCGTGAGTTTGGAGCCAAATTGCGATCAGAGAGAATCGTGAGGGACCATTCATTCATGCAATTATAAGAACGGGCTGAAATGAAAATTTTAAATTTGAGGTTAATTCACAAAGATTTTTATGCAATTTCGAGAGTTTGGTATCAAACTGAAAACAATTAAAGAATTTGAGGACTAAATGCGCAAAATGAAGACAATCCACCATTGTTGCTTGGGCTTTTCTCCGTGAGGTGAAAACTGAAGCGATGAAAACTCCGAATGGCCACCACAACGAAATCATGGCGAGGAAGAAGCTTCACGACGGACTCATGGCGAGGAAGAAGCTTCACTTCTTCATTTATTGTGGTTGTCACTTAATCAATTTTTTTTTTGTTTTTTACTCTTTCATTCAATAATAATTTTTTTTTTGTGGTGACACTGAATGAGCAAATAATAAATAATGATAACAAAAATAAATTGACGGTTTATAATTAAATTTTGTAAAATTTTATTTTGACTTATAAAATTCAAAAGCAAGAGTGATTTTGTTATAACGAGGGATAAAAAGAGAGAATGATACAAATTAAAGTTGTGGCCATTTAGTTAGAGAAAGAAGTGTAGTTAGATAATCTATGACTTTTATTTAACAAAAACTACCTTAGTAGGACCAGTGTTCTAAAAATTGGTCTAGGCAGCGTCTAGGCCCCCGCTTAGTAGGTAAATTGGACTGAAAATGTAATTAAAACTTGAAAAGTGACCCACTGTGTAAATCACTAATAATTTTCCAACTCAATTAGTCAATTTTATTTCTTTATAAATTATGATTTCTAAAAGCTCCCACCAACAGAAGTAAACACAACCGTCTTGTTTTGCTAGAATGCAATTAATCTCATATAAAATGAGGTTTGGATTCTACAAACTCTTGACTTGAGGAATTGATGCCTCGGCATAAAAGAAAGAATAGCAAGGTAGCAAGTGTTACTCATTGAAGCATCTCCTTCAGCCACATTTCCCAGAAACTCTTCATTTGCCATTGAAGAAAATAAATTCCAATATAAAAAAAAATCCTTAAACCACAAATAGAAGAAGAAAATATAGTTTTCCAAAAATATTTAGAAGAAAGACAAAAGAAAAGTTTTCTAATTTTCAAAATCTATATAACTATATAAAGATGAAAGAAAATAGTGTGAGTAGAATACAAGGTAATATAAAATGAATTGAATCTTGAAGATAAATTTATACATTAATGCACATTAGTATTATTGTATATGTAGTGTATTATATTTTTATAAGTCTCAAAAGTTATAAGGATTTTAAGAAAACACTCATGACCAAATATGCTATATTGTTGATTCTAAATAAGATTCAATTAAAAATTGATAAACATGTAACGTTATCATCTCAAGGGGAAGTGTTAAAGAATTTTACATTTTGTAAGAGAAACATTCAAAAGATTATGTTTTCAATCAGATTGAATTGATGAATCTTTTTTAAAGAAAATCTACAAGATTTCCAGACAGTTTATATTGAGACAATAAGCGAAGAAAATGATAAATAAATTTCAAATCAATATATTTCTCAAGGCAATAAACATATTTAGAAAAAATACATACATCCTGTTAGAGATTATACTACACAAATATTAGTTCAATGAAAATAAATATATAGTAAACCAGAAGTTTACAAAATATTTAGCATGAAAATTTAGGCCATTATGGCTTAGTAATGATGTGAAAAAATACTTAAAGAGTTATGTGAATAGTCACTGAAGAACGAGAAAATTCTTCTAAATCACATATAATTTGATATTGTTGCTTGATCACAATGTTTTACTTGCACGCAAGCAAAAGATAATTTTGAGGGGTTGATATATCATGGTTTCAGAAGTTTTAATCATGATATAAGTATTATTTTAGAGTCTTTATATTATGTTTCGAGATGTTTTAGAATCTTACATGTTTCAGTCAGTTTTGCACTACGTTGGAGATTTTGGACCATTTTCGAGTTGAATAGATTTGCAGCTGAAAAGACCAAGTTAGAATTGATCAAAAGGCATGGTCTCGGTTGACACCCACTTTGACCAAGAAAACCGATGCTTCAACGATATTTCAAAAAAAAAACTTTGGCCTAATGGTCTTCACTAAGAGTCACATCCGAGTTTTTAACCTATATATTATATTTTAAAGCCATTTTTAGGCTACACTATATTCTATTCTTGGAGAGACATATCAGAACTCTTTCAAAGATTATTTTGAACTCCAATATTTATATTCTTAAGCTTTTTATGTATTTATTCAAAATATGATCTGTGTTTCTTCTATCATGTCTGAATAAATCCACGAATTAGATTTAGAGTTTTCAAAGTATTGATAAATTTCTAGAATGAATTGTTAAGGTTCTCTTTGATTTCTTCATCTTGATTGTTCTTAAAGCTAAGACTTAGATTGATAACCTGAAATCAAGATTTTAGGATAATTGGTAGAAACGAGAGTGTTATTGATTACATGAATTAATCTTGATAAGCTAAATACACATTTGCAAAGAAATTTGGTTTACGGATTTAATGAACTTATCAAATATGTTCTTAGTGCTTGTCTAAACTGATTGAATCTGCTAGGGCTGGGCACTTTACCCGATACCCGAAGCCGCACCCGAACCCGATCCAAAAAACCCGAACCGAACTCCGAACCGAAATAGCAAAATACCCGAATGGGTATTGAATTAGGAAATATTGGATATCCGAACCCGAACGGGTAATATCCGAATCCGAGTGGATATCTGAAGATAACCGAACATATGTATACTTACCTTATATTTCTAGTTTACATCTCTCAATTTATTTAAAATATCTATATATTGATGTTATACATACTTTAAAATCATATAATATACATATAATTACGAATAAAATGATTTCATATTTACTTCAAATATATGCCAAGCTTTTTGTTTCATGCATTAACAAAAATATTTAAAATTTAAAAACAATAACCAAATTAATGTCTTTTTATTTTTTGAAATTTATCTCCAAATCTATTAATCATTAAATCTATTAAAAATAAAAAAAAACCAATTAAATGAAATTTATATATTTATATACAAGAAACTTGAGAAATGAAAATTTTAAATTTTTGTCTTTCAAAATGTAAATATCCGAAAAACCGACCCGAAATAACCGAAACCGAACTAAAAAATACCCGAACCCGACCCGAATTACAAAAATACCCGAACGGGTATTATATCTCTATACCGAAATACCCGAAAATCCGAAATATCCGATCCGAACACGAACATGTATCCGAACGCCCACCCCTAGAATCTGCAAAGAGATATGTTATTTTATGAATTAGACATAGATAGGTTTTGCAACGTAAGTAGACTGACTTCAACCTTGTGCTTTGAGTTATTGAATTGTTCTTCATAAACCCTGAAAATTGTTTGATCTGCAATTCTGATTTCTTGTAGTTTCCCTAAATCTATTGCTCTTCTCCATATGTCTTATACCTTTTTCTCTTACTACTTTCTATTAGCTTAATTGGAATACCTAAAATCTATTGTGTGAATCGAGCATATGTGGATTCAACCCCTAAGTACCTCTCGTTCTCAAATTACAGAGTAGCTTAAGGGTAGATTTGAGCATATCAGATAACCAACCAAAACCAGCTTCTCAACTCACTCAACGAATAGACAAGCAATTTCGCAAATGACTATTCCATTCATCTCTCGGAAGAAAAATCTTGATGATGGAATGTAGCTTTGGTTCACAACAAGACCTTAGACAAGTGCTTTGTTCCCAATTCTCTTGGTTTAAACAGTTGAACGTGTTTCAATGGGAAAAAATCTCTATTGTAGCTTAGATATCTTTGAGATAAAGTAACAACATGGAAGACTTATGTAACATTCCAGTTTGTGGTATATTTTGAAATGTTTAAGATAATTGATTTGGTTATATATCATTAAAGTGGGATTACTTTTTTATCCACATTCGTTTAGGACTTATTACTTAAGCGTGCTTGAGCTGGAGTAGTGGAATGATGGGTGACTTATCGGGAAGTTATTTGCGATACCGTGTGAGCGAAGACAGAACACGGAGAAAGATCTTGTGGTAATTATAGGGTCAAAAAATTAATATTTCGAGCCTTTTAAAAAATAATGCACCGCTTATCGCATGGAAGAGGGCCCACGAGCCGAGTGAGTGGATGTGGAAAGCCCATCAGCCGTGAGCGGTCAGAGCATTACAAATGGTATTAGAGACAAGCCCAAATGAGTGTGGAGCATTGTGAGGACTCACACTAACATGGGTTACAATCTTTGGGCAAACGAGGACTTTGGTTTCTGTGCGAGGAGGTGAATTGTAACAACCCGGTTTGTGGTATATTTGTAAAAGCTTAAAACAACTGATTTGGCTACTTATATCACCAAAGTGTGCTTATTTTTTCTGTCACACATCCGTTTAAAACTCCTTAGTTAAGGGTGCTTGAGCTGAAGTAGTGGAAGAATTAGTGACTTACCGGAAAGTGATTTGCGATATCGTGTGAGTGAGGACAAAACACGGAGAAATGTCATGTGAATCAAGTCCCAAAACATGTCGCATCTCTTTAACTCGTCAACGAAATTCCGTGACAAGTTTTAACACTCTAGCAAAGTAGAAGATGGACACGGCTGCGAAGAAGATTGGTATCCATAAATGAACCGTATGTCTACCCTAAAATGTTTAAAAACTGATTCACACCAAGAAATATCAATTCATTTATTACATTCCAAAACATGTCCCATCTCTTAAAATCACCAATGAAAATCCATGGCCAAGTCTAAGTTCTGTGATTGCAAGTACTGGGATTATGTAGAGACTATTTAAACCATAGACAGTAATTTCTAAATAGTGTAAACAGAATATAACCGTGCACTTAGCAGGCACACGCCTTAACCACGACTTGTCGCTAAATAATCCTTTATTTATATATTAGACAAAGAACAAAATAAATCAGCTAATAACATTTTAAACTCTGAATTTGACACAAAAGAATACATTCAACCTGCGGTGTTCCAAAAAAGGAATACTTTTCAAACTGGACACGAGTTTAAGTAAATTGGTTACAGAGAAACACAATCAAAGGTCGACAAATTAGGTTATAGGCTTATAGCTAAATAACTTACACATCTTCCACTTCAATGAAGCAAATACAGTTACGGATCCACAAAGACATAAAGAACCCATCATGAATCCAAAATTCAAAAGTAACTACTCAATGAGTTCAGATCAACTGGAACTACACTAAGCACACCTTGGTTAAAACTTATAAGAAGCAATAGTGTAGTGATTTACATACTATATCAGACCTATGTGTAACTGAAGATCAACCATTTAACTTCTGGTGCTTCATAAAGTTACAGGCTTTGGGAATCTTTAAGTAGGTTTTGATGCTTCAGACAGGGCCTGGCCATTTTGGGTATCGGTTCGGTTCAGATATTTTGGATATCGGGTAGTTCGGGTAGATGGCTAGAGGATCAATTTATTACTTGGCCTATTTTCGGTTCGGTTTAGTTCTGGTAGTTTCGGGTTCGGTTCGGTTTGGATAGTAAAACTAAGAACCAAAAAATACCTGAAAAAATTCGGTTCTCATTTGGTTCCGGTTCGGTAGGTTCAGGTTAAATATTAAATATTTTGGGTAAAATATCGGATAATTAAGATAATTCGGATAAAAAATCTTGAATATTTCAGGATTACTTTGGATATCTAGAATAAAAATATCTGGATACTTTTGGTTTCATTCGGATACTTATAATAATTTTATTTTTCTTCAATTATTTTCGGATACTTTTAATAGATTCTTAAATTATAAATTATATATATTTAGGTATATTATATATATATATAATTAATATTTTATATATCCAGGTACCCGTTCGGTTCTTGGTTCGGTTTTGATTCGGTTCTAGTTCGGTTTTGGTTATTTTGGATATAAAAGATAAGAACCATTCGAGTATTTGAGGGCTTTGGTCCGATTTGGTTCAGATATTTGCGGTTCGGTTCCGGTTTCCGGTTCCGTTTTTCGGTTATGGTTTTTTTGCCTAGGCCTAGCTTCGGACAAAGCTTGGAAAACGGTTACTTGAGTCATTTCCTCAAACAGTCACAACTTTGTCTGGAGACTTGGATCCTGAAACCCAATGAAAACTTGTCTTCTCTTCACCCCCCCAACACCCGTTTTATGTAACAATCAAATAGTATGTGATTGACAAGGCATTCACCTCTTAACTCTCACAACCAGAAGTCATGACTAATGGCTCAATGAGAAAGTGAGATATACATTGCTCATAACATCAAAGAAGGGTCTTTTTACTCATTCTGGAGATATTTACCACAAGTTTAAAACCCTAATCATTTCATTAAAAATATTACATTATCAAACTATATGAGAGCCAAAACAAGAAAAGTCAAAAATTATATAAAGGATTTTAGAAAACTTGACACTCTTTACAAAAGACTTCATCTTCCTTTAACTCATGGACATCATCAGATACTTAGGAACTTGTGTTTGTAGAATTCATCGAACGAGAGACGTGTAACTGAACAAATAAATATACAGCAATATATGAACATGTTGAAACCAAAAACTGGGCGAGATTTTTATGTACCTGGATTAGTAGAAAGCAGCCTTGAACACACGTCGATGCAATCTGGATGCAACTGCTGAACAATCGAACGAGAGAAAGGAAGAGATAGACTAGACTTGATGTTCCTTAAAACCTACGGCCAGTTTTTAAGTTAATGACATGTAAGCTTTTGTATCAAAAGAATCCAATGAACCAAATCAAGATCTCACCTGAACGTTGTTCCTACCACTGTAAGGTGGATAACCATGAAGAAGCTCGAATAGAATTGCTCCTACACTCCACATGTCAGCCTACAATGTTTCCTATGAGACTACATTGTTTGCCATCTTGAACACCAAGAGATTCAATGGACCATAATCTCACCTTTTCATTGTATCTCTGAAACTGAAGAACTTCAGGAGCCATATAATACGGAGAACCACACACTGTCTCGAGATACTTTCCCGGAAGTAGCTTTCTGCTTTCAACATGAACATAAAAAAGGATCTTTATCACAAATAACGACACCTCAATTGCTATAACATAAACAATGTTCTCTAAAACTACCTTGAAAGACTAAAATCAGCTATCTTCAACACGGATTCATCACCTGATCCAGCTAGTAAAATATTCTGTTCCAACCACAACACTATGTAACAATTCATATTCTATTTTCTCAATCCTCGACAAGGCTAAGCCAAATGAAACATTCGTCTCTGCCCTTAAAATTTTAATGGTTAATATGTATATAGATATTTTTTTTCTCCAAGAAAATATATGCATTAATCTATAATTGTTTCAACATGGCTAGATTTGAGATTTTGGGACTATATATATTAACTTTTATAATTTTTTCTTTCATAATTTAGGAAACTTTAAAAAGAGAAATATTCTAGGATAGTCCTAAAATTTTTTTCTTTTACAAAAATAGTATTTCAAAGATAAAAATGACCAAAATAGATTCTATGAAAATGTGTAAATATACACTTATACTCATTGGGTTAAGTAATCTAAACTTAAAGTTTAGAGTGATGTGATAGAGTTTTGGGAAGTAAGATTTAAATTTTTAAAAAGTAAAAATAAATATTAAAATTTTCAAAATAAATAGACTATTTCGATTATTTTTTCTTGAATACTATTTTGTGACCATAACATAAAAATGACTATTTGAAAGAATTGTCACTTATAAAACCAAAACTAAGACCATGCTTAGATCTGTCCCTGACTTTCAAACCCCACAAATCTCAGAGCCGGCCTGATCCTTGGCATCACTAAATGTAACAATACCTCAGGCTTAAGATCCCTATGGATAATGTGATTATCATGAATGACCAAAATATACTTTATTAAAAGATGTAAATATATATTTATACTACTTCGATTAACTAATCTAAACTTAAAATTTTGAGTTATGTGATGAAGTTTTAGAAATGATGTTTAAAATAAAAAAAAAAATATTAAATTTTTTAAAAGAAAGACTATTTTCTTAGAACTATTTGTGGACAAAACTATATATTCGAGAAAATTGCCCTTTAAAAGACCTCTAATTTTTTTAGAAACCAAAACCAATGTTACATAAGACCCTGCTTAGAGCCAGCCCTGTGTTTCAAACCTCCTAAATTTCAGAGCCGGCCGTGATCCTCGGCATCACTGAATGTAACAATACCTCAGGTTTAAGATCCCTATGGATAATGTGATTATCATGAATGACTTCTAAACCAGCTCCTGCATTAACCATTAATCCATAAGAAAAAAAAATCCATAAGCCTAAAATTTACAAACAACAAATAGATACCCAATTGCTTCATGAATCTTCTGGCGATACCGTTCTTCAACTCTCCCGTGACGCTTAATGTACGAAGATAAGTTCCTCCATCACAATACTCCACGAACATGATGAGTAAATCCTTATCCTCGAGAAACTTGGAGGAGACGGATGATGTTTGGATGATCTACGGAAGACTAGAAAATCGAGCTCGTTGTGTAAACAGATTCTGAGATTGCTGATTGAGCTTCGAGAGAATCGAAACACTTCATCACCGCTTCTTCTCCGGTTAACATGTGCTTCGCTAGCCAGACCGTGGAGGTTGAGCTCTCGCTCAGCTTCGATTTCGCTTTGTATTCCTCCATCGTCACCATTGATAGATTATTCTCTTCTTCCACCAAAGATTCCACCAAAAATAAGCAGCGTCACCTTCAATGGATAATGATAGCGAATACGACGCCGTTTTAAGCTATACGATTATAACTAAGAAACTAAATAAAACAATATTGACGAAAATAATTAGAGTTTAACTACTTAAAAAGAACACTTCTAACTTAGGGGTATTAGTGGGGATTGGATTTATAGTGATTAATAGAATTTTCAAAGCTAGTGTAATTTGTTTATAGATTTCACATTCTCACTAAAATTTAATGTTATTAATTTGATGATTTTTCCAATTCTATATAAAATCATTGCTATTTAAAAGTTTAGATTTTAATAATTCTCTATTAAAGTAATAGTTATTGGGGGTTGTATTTTCAAACTTTTAACTCAAAAAACAAGATTTTGAGAATATTACATGTATATTTTAAATCTTAAAATCATTAACTATTTTATTTTTATAGATTTTTAACTAATACTAAATTCTCTATAATTCTTTCCAAAATTTAACAAATCCTCTCATTTTTTAAAATCAACAAAATCTATACAAATCTAAATCCCAATAACACCTCCTCCCTTAATTTTATATTTTATATTTTAGAGCACTTGCTAAGGAAATTACAATTTTACCATTGAAATGGTCTTGTTTGTCCCTCTTACCAATTATGTTTATTGATTAAAAATTTTATGAT
>CAJHQP010006469.1:0-38121 GCA_905132765.1 Moricandia arvensis | reverse complement strand
ATTTCTAACAAAGAAAAGCAGCAGTCATGGACTGAGATTCATGCTTCTTCATCTCTATACCATCATATGTACGCCTTGATAGTTTGATATTGAACAATAAACAACAACATTGTTTCATAGAATGAGAAGAACAAACATGGTGGTTGATGACTGTATCATTGTTATTATAAAATGCATAGTATGTATAAAATGTTTGATTTTTCTAGAAAAAAAAATCCCAAACAGAGATATGGAAGTTGGAAAGTGGATAGAAAGCAGAGAGTTGTAGACTTTTAGTAGGCATGGACTGATAGATAGATACTTAAAAGGTCATCTGAATCATAACTCTGGTTTTTTTTTACTTGACCAAGTATATCCGAAAGGCTAAGTACTAAAACAAATGCATAGTATGTATAACGATATGTCTAATTATATTTTATTATAATATTTAAATAAAAATCTGCACTTCTGAAAAACATAATTATAAGAATATATATATATATATATATATATATATATATATATATATATATATATATATATTTGTTAGATTGTAGCATGTTTACTGAAAGTAAAAAATATAAAACTAATCTTTTTTGGATCATAATATTAGACTGGAAATATATACAAAATTCACTCAAACCATTAAACAGATGCATTAATACTCTATTGTAAAAAAGTCAAAGATTAAGTTAAAAATTATACAAAATTGTTTTTTAATAACAATGTAATACCGTGATTGGTATTTTAAAAAGATAGTAATTGTAAAACTAAATAATCCTTTTGTTGTCTACGATCAAACTAATATTAAATAATAAAATTGAAAAAATTGTATATATATGGGGAATTTTCAAAAATATCACTTTCCTTGTACCATTTTTCATTTTTACTTTCAATAAAGAGACATTTTCAAAATACCATTTTTTTAAGTGACAATTTTTTTAAAAAATTAATTAAAATCTTAAATTTTACATTCCTAAACCCTACCCCATCCTACACCACCCCTTAACTCTAAATCATAAGTCTTAGATTAATTAACCCAAGGGTTATAAGTGTGTATTTTTCTCTTAAAAACAAGGGTAAAAGTGATTAAGTTATTTTTGAAAAATGATACAAAGAAAGTGGTATTTTGACAATTTCTCTATATATATTGAGAATATGTTGATTGTCTTTTTGCACTGAGTTTTGATCCAGAATTATATTTTAGCTATAGTTATACTGTAATATACTGTTTTATGTTTGTAGTTCGACAAATAATATAGTAAATATTGATATATTCCATAGAAGTTTTAATGTAATTAAATAATACATTATCATTCAAAAAACATTAATAGACCAATATTAAAATTTGTTTTATTTACCTTTTTATGAAATATTTTTTTGAATAAGATATAATATAATTTTACTTACAACAATAAGAATTTATTTCAGCATTACCTATTACAGTTGTAATAAAATATATTATAGTTGTAAGAAAATATATTATAAACATTAACAGTATATAAACAAAATAATAAGGAAAATTGTCAAAATACCACTTTTCTTGTATCACTTTTCATTTTTATCTTAATCATTTTTACTCTTATTTGTAATAAGAAAAAAAGACTTATAACCCTTTGACTAATAATACAAAAAGAGAATTCCCAGATTGTATTTGGGGTTGTAGGGTTTGTTCGTTTCTACCGAATCGATGGTGGATGAGTCGCCGAAACGAGGTCCGACGACGGATCCCTTGGCGGAAGAAGAGCAATCGTCGCCCATGAAAAAGCAGAAGGTCGAGGAGGAAGAGGTGATGTACAGTGATAAACACGTGCCTGAACTGGGCTGTAAACCCAAATGGGATGTGGACAGCTACGACGGTCGCGAGTACGAATCAGATCCCGAGGATAGCAAGTTGTTCTCTGACGAGGGAGAGTACGAGAAGTACCGTCTCGAAAGACGCAGGGCTTTCGATAGTAAGGTAATATTGTTTCTTTCCTTCTTTGTCTAATTCATTCGTAAAAAAAAAAAATCATTTTCCCTTTTTTAATTTTAGGGTTTTATTTATGAACCTCTTGTTGAAACATAAACTTGATTTGGGTTAATCATTGGGCTAATAATCTAATAATCATGTTAGCCCAAATTTGACCCAAGTTCTAGAATTTATCTAGAAAAATCTTCCACCTCCTTAAGATAAAAATCTAGATATTTTCATAGAATTATCTAGATAATTAGAATAAAAATATCAAGATATTTTAGTAGAATTATCTAGATTTAAGAATAAAATATGTAAGATATTTTGTATTTTGGAGGCTATAAATACCTCCACTCTCTTCTCATTTTGTATCATCCAAGTTTTCAAGAATCATCCAAGTAATAAAAAAGTTTCCTCTTCATAAAATCTCTTCTCTTCAAACACTTAAACACTTTCTCCATTTCTAATAAGTTTCTCATTCCAACACCTCTGAGCGGAAACTATCCAATTAAAGATCTGGAAGCATTAGTGTATGACAACGTGACTAATCGGGAGTTGATGACAGATCTTGCCAACTTGTGTGTTAAGAAACTCAACGAGACTGAGGTTAGTTGATCTGATATATAAATGTCATTATGGATTTCTCATTTCCATTCACACATATATATATATATAGGCAAAGACGGTTGAATTGGTTGAGATTGTGAGAGTTATTGTACTTGGTGGAAGTACCCGGAAAGCTTACATAACGTTTATGGCTCGTGAATCTCTCAATGGACCTCTTCTCGAGTACCAAGCCAAAGTGGTTACCTATGGACATAACGTGAAACCTCCCGTTCCTATCCTCTGCAGACCAACTCCTATACCCTCTATCTTGACAGGTAGTTTAAATTTTCATGTCTTGTTATTGTTTTGATTCTATTTCTTTACTCTGGATTGCAGATTGACAGACAAGCTAGCAATTTGAAGTGTTAGTTTCTTACCCTATATGGCCGTGTGGTGAAATTAAGTGTCTTGACCTATATGCACTAATTTTATTATATATGTCTACTTTTGTGAACCTATCTCTCAATGTGTGTGTGACCTATATGCTCTACTCTAATTTGAAGTTTTATTACATTTGAACCACTTTTTATGATTATAAATTTTCTAGAATAATTTAGTCTTCTTTTTCATCAAAAGAGCAAAAAGAGGTTTCATTAAACTATAAATATACTTTTGTACTTCTAGAGTTACCTAAACTAGAGTTAGGTTTAAAGTTAAAGAGTGGATTTTAAGGGCAGATTAAATTTTTTAAAAATAAATAAATTAATACTAAAAGTTTTAAAATAAAAATTTGAAAAATAAATGATCAAAATAGATTTTATTAAAGAGTGTAAATATAAATTTATATTTTTCGGATTAATTAATTTAGACTCAGGGTTTAGAATTATGGGGTTATAAGTGTGTATTTTCCTCTTAAAAACAAGGGTAAAAGTGATTAAATTATTTTTAAAAAATGGTACAAGGAAAGTGGTATTTTGACAATTTCTCTATATATATTGAGAATATGTTGATTGTCTTTTTGCACTGAGTTTTGATCCAGAATTATATTTTAGCTATAGTTAGATTTTAATATACTGTTTTATGTTTGTAGTTCGACAAATAATATAGTAAATATTGATATATTCCATAGAAGTTTTAATGTAATTAAATAATACATTATCATTCAAAAAACATTAATAGACCAATATTAAAATTTGTTTTATTTACCTTTTTATGAAATGTTTTTTTGAATAAGATATAATATAATTTTACTTACAACAATAAGAATTTATTTCAGCATTACCTATTACAGTTGTAATAAAATATATTATAGTTGTAAGAAAATATATTATAAACATTAACAGTATATAAACAAAATAATAAGGAAAATTGTCAAAAATACCATTTTCCTTGTATTACTTTTCACTTTTACCTTAATCACTTTTACCCTTATTTGTAAGAGGAAAAAGAGACTTATAACCCTTTGACTAATTAATGTAAGACTTAGGGTTTAAAGTTAAGGGGTGGGAGTAGGGTGGGGTAGGGTTTAGGAATGTAAAATTTAGGATTCTAATTAATTTTAAAAAAAAATTACTTCTTAAAAAATGATATTTATGAAAATATCTATTTAATGAAGGTAAAAATGAAAAGTGGTACAATAAAAGTGGTAAACTTGATATTCTCCCAAATAATAAGAAAACACAATATAAATAATATACGGGAAATTTTTAAAAATACCATTTTTCTTGTACCACTTTTCACTTTTACTTTTATTAAAAAGACATTTTCATAAATAACATTTTTTTAGAGGTATTTTTTTAAAAAATTAATTAAAATCCTAAATTTTACATTCCTAAACCCTACCCCACCCTACTCTCACCACTCAACTCTAAACACTAAGTCTTAGATTAATTAACCCAAGAGTTATAAATGTGTTTTTCCCTCTTAAAAAATAAAGGTAAAAGTGATTAAGGTAAAAGTGAAAAGTGATACAAGGAAACTTGTATTTTTGACAATTTTTCATAATATATATAACAAATTGAAATATGTAATATATTTTATATACAACACCCTTATGATATATTTTATAATATATTTTTTTATATTATATATACAAAATTTTTTGTATTATTATTTATTTCCGTTTCTACATATTATGAATAATAAATGTATATTGAATAATTAAAATTCAGTAACTATATGCTTAAGGGGTGTTAGTGAGAGATACAATTATAATGATTTTAAGAATTTGAAAAGTCTAGTGTTATTGGTTTATAGATTCTTAAATTCTTACTAAAATCTATTGTTATAGGGGTGATGATTTTATAAGTCTTTACAAAATCATTTGTTATTCAAAAAATGTGCATTTTAATGACTTTATAAAACAATTAAAGTTAGTGTTATTGAGAGTTTTATTCTTAAACATTTAACTCACATAACAAGATTTTAAGAATACTACCTATATCCCTTAGATTCTTAAAATCATTATAGTAGTTTATTTTCCAAGATTTTCACAATATACAAAATTCTCTACAATTCATTCCAAGATTCTATTTCTTTACTCTGGATTGTAGATTGACAGACAAGCTAGCAATTTGAAGTGGTAGTTTCTTACCCTATATGGCGGTGTGGTGAAATTAGTGTCTAACCTATATGCTCTAGTTTTATTATATGTCTACTTTTTTTGAACCTATCTCTCAATGTGTGTGTGACCTATATGCTCTACTCTAATTTGAAGTTTTATTACATTTGAACCACTTTTTATGATTAAAATTTTTCTAGAATAATATATTTTAGTCTTTTTTTCATCAAAAGAGCAAAAAGAGGTTTCATTAAACTATAAATATACTTGTGTACTTCTAGAGTTACCTAAACTAGAGTTAGGTTTAAAGTTAAAGAGTGGATTTTAAGGGCAAATTTAAATTTTTAAAAATAAATAAATTAATACTAAAAGTTTTAAAACAAAAATTTGAAAAATAAATGATCAAAATGATTTTATTAAAGAGTGTAAATATAAATTTAAACTTTTCGGATTAACTAACTTAGACTTAGGGTTTAGAATTATGGTCTAAGATTTTTGAAGGTGAAGTTTAAATTTAAAAAAAAAATACTAAAATTTTCAAAACAAAAAAATGTTTATTCTGGTCATATTTTGAGATTTATTTTTATGGAAAAAACTTTAAAGGGGTGTATTGAAACAAAAAAAAATTTAAGAGGTTTTAGGATCTATCTTTGTTCAACCAATGAATTTAAAAAACTCTTTCTAAATCAAGTGTTATTCAACATGAGATTTGTGCAGAGTTATTGAAAATCACTTGTAACCCCTTGTTATTCAATTAGTAATTTATACAATTTGTATCAGATCCACTTTTATCCAACTGTAAATAATATCTTAGAAGAAAAAATTGTAATAAGGATTCAAGGAGAGTTTGCCTTCATCTTTAGTTAAAAATAGTTCCTCTAAAATAACATTCCTGTAGGTGATATTTGAACAATTTTGAAAGAAAAAAAAATGAATAGAACATTGCAGATAATAGTGAAGCACGAGGACTGGATTTATGGTCGTCGAGAGTGAAAGAAGACGATGATTAAAGTTAAGATGATGTTTTTGATACCTCTGATCCAGATCAAAACGAAACTGATGCTGAATGCTCAGTTTTTACTCCAACTTCTTCAGACACAACCCAGCATCATATCATTTCTACCCTTGTTATAAGGAACATGACAAAGAGTATTAATATTGCAACTCATCCTATGTCTCTCATTGCCACTCCCATGTCCAATAAATCTACACTATCAGTGATAAACATGACATAGGTACGACCAAGGCTAAGAGGTATATTGAGGTGGGAGTAGATAACTAGCTTAGCCCTCGTTCTTTGTATTCTGTTGAAAACATAAAGAGTGATGATCATGGTCTGCAAAATCCAGTCAAGATAAAGAAGAACCAGTACCTTGCAGTCCCAGAAATTTGTGACAACACAAGCTTGGTTGTGTATAACCTAGTAAGATGCTTCCTAGAGAAATTTGCAAACCAAAAAGGCATAGACTTAGAAGTGGATCAACATTCATATCTTAGAGGAGAATCCAAGCTTCAAGAAGATGTAGAAGGTGAGGGTAAGCAAACACCTTTTCTCCTCGTACATCTTCAAGAACCAGTTTCTGCATATGTTTCAGTGAGTGAAGGAAAGCAAGCTTCACCGTTTCGAGGGAAGTCAGTTGAGTCCATCACACTTTTGGTTGTCAAAGAGATAATACCCTCCGTTGATAAGATGTACACATAATTTGCATTTGCTTTTCGTTTTTGAAATGATAGGTTCATCTTGCCTGATAAGCACGGGGTTATCAAATACCTAACTGCCGAGTACCTGCTTCCAACAATGTCTAGTTGAAATTAAAAGAGTTGATGGAGTAGCCGCAGTGGAATGTAGAAAGGAAGAACTGAGGTATATTGACAACCTGTCCTGTTTTTATTAACTAATTATTTATAGCATTATCCTTATAAAATAATATATAAAATAATATTTATTAATTAATTATTTATATATTATTTTGCTCCCACTAAAAATATTATCTGGATCTGCCCCTGTTGTCCATCATGCTGGGATTTCTCAGTGGACTATGTATTGCTTGACAATACTAAACATTTCTTTTTTTTTGAACATCTGGATTTCATTACAACCAAGCTACCAAGAGCTACTTTCCAAGAGCCTAAGACAGTGAGACAACAGTTCTCAAGAGGCAAAAAAAAACAAACTTCCAACAACAACACAGGGACACACCACACCCCTCATAAATTCCTACTTTCATTCACAAAAAACTCAAAAAGCCAACTAGGATGACCCGACGCCACATAAGACTCATATCGGCCTTGTCTGGTCACACTCTGGGAGATGAAGGATGCTCCTCTATTGGCCTCAAAGGAGACCACCAATAGTTGAGTATCCTTCAAGCTTTTAAGAGCTTCTTTGATCTCCTCCCTTTGAAAAGCAAAAGACGGGCACGTTGCCGGTCTGAGAACCGCACCGAATTCTTCGTGGAATTGCCTTGCAAAAATCACTTGGTTATACCTCAGACTCGCCATGCTCTCCACTGCCCAAAGAATGGTCGTTAAATGAGCCTCCTCCTTACTTCTTATAAGAGCAAAAGCCCTCCTGCTATGAGCGATCACCACTCCTCGATCATTCCTTACAACCCAAGCCACCCCAAATCTTCCTTACCCTTTTTCCAATCGCAAGCCACATTACACATTAGCCAATCTTTGGAGGGGGGTTTCCACTTAATTTTCTGTCTTGGTGGAGGCTCTTCTTGAGTTATCTCTTCCTCTATTACCTGCGCAAGGAACCAATCCTCAGAGTCAAGAAGTGCCTTCTCTGCAATATCTCTAGCTGACCAAGAGATTCCTTCAAAGAGAAAAACATTCCCGCTCTTCCAAATTTGCCAAACTAGCCAGGGCCAAGATCTAAGATTCTCTAGAGTTCCAAGTTCCCTTTTTTAAAATCCATCAGGTAACAGATATTGTGGAAGATTGAAAACTCATGAAACCCGTTTTCCGGATGGGGAATGCCTAAGAGAGCCCACACCTATCTAGCCCTCGCACATTGAAAAAGCAAGTGATTGATTGATTCTCCACTCAGTCCACAAACCTGACACCTATCATCAATCTTCATACCTCTTGCTCGGATTAGGTCAGCTACCGGGAGAGCATCACTCAAAACTTTCCACAAAACTTTTTTGATCTTTGGAGCTGTAAGCACTTGCCAAACTTTCTCTTTAAGAGGGTTGAGTGATGGAAGCTCCAGGACACCGGAGAGCTTGTTCTTGATTTTAAGATCATAAGCAAGCCAATAAGCAGACTTCACCGTGAATTTGCCGCTTTTGTTGTGTCTCCAAACCTGAAAATCATCTTTATTAACAACAAGCTGGTACCTCAGCAAAATATCCACATCCCCCGGAGTGAATATTTGCCTCAGAACCTCTTCTTTCCATCTTCTCGATCTCGTGTCGATTAGGGTTCAGACTTTCAAATTTAGATCAGTATTTGGGGAGATCATCCAAGGGGCTCTTAATCCTTCCTCCTGATCATACAACCTCCTTTCTGCCCAAACCAAAGTACTTTTCCCATTTCCTATCCTTTTTGTAGACCCTTCTGCAACAGCTCCCTTCCATGGATAAGACTCCTCCAAACATAGGACGGTCTTGAACCCAGTGAAGCCGAGAATAAATCACCATCGGGGTATTACCTACTCTTGAGAAAATTGTGGAGCAACCCTTCTGGTTGAGTAGTGAGTTTCTAGCCCTGTTTCGCCAACATCGCTTGATTAAAGCATTCCATATCCCGAAAACCCAACCCCCCTAACTTCTTTGGAAAGCAACATCGATCCCAAGAGACCCAATGAGTCTTCCTATGATCCCCATCAGAGTTCCACCAGAAGTTGGCCATGAGGCTGTTAAACTTTGAAATCAAGGTCTTTGGAAGCTTGAAACAACCCATAGCAAACCCTGGATAGGCTGAGGCTGTTGATTTCAGCATAATCTCTTTGCCCCCTTGTGATAACTTCCTCATATACCAAGCTTCAAGCTTTCCTTGAGTTTTATCTTTGAGATAAGAAAACAGTTCCACCTTAGAGCATCTCCATTGGTTAAGGACCCCTATGGGGTCCTTAACTTTTTTTTCTTTTTTTTCGATTTTTTTAAAAAAAAAAAAAAATTAAATCCAACCAATCGTGGGCCACCACGTGTCAGTGGGACCCACGAAACAGTGCAAGGACCGGTCTTTAAATAGAGAGTTTTAGGAGTGGTCCTTAACAAAAGTGGTGGGGCCCACCACCACTTTTTGCTAAGGACCCCCTTAAGTAACCCCCAATGGACATGGTCTTAGATCCCGAAAAACATTCGGGGAGGCCAAGATATTTAGACGCTCCTCCTTCTTTATATATCTCAAATATATCATGTATCTCCTTTTTTTCCTCCTCGTCAACCAAATATCCGAAGGTGATTGAGGATTTGAGAGCGTTGATTGATTGACCCGTAGCTTCTCCGTAAAAAACGAAGAATCCGTTGGAGATTCTTGGCTTGAGTCACTGATGCTTTGCACATAAACAAACTATTGTCGGGGAAGAAGAGATGAAGAATAGAGGGTCTGTAGACCAAGAACTTCATCCCTTCCAAGAGGTTGTCTCTCTCAGCTACAGCCAACAGATGAGAGAGTCCTTCTGTACACAACACAAATAGGAATGGGGAGAGAGGGTCACCTTGCCTAATACCACAGTTAGTAGATATGACGCCAAAAGGCTGATCATTAATCAGTACCGCATATGTAACCGTCGTAACGCAAGTCATAACCAGGTTGACCCATTGATTGTCAAATCCCATCGCCAGCAGCAGAGATCTAATATAGGACCACTCAACTCGATCATAAGCTTTGGACATGTCCGTCTTAATGGCCATATACTCCTTTGATATCGTATGGTGAGTCTTTAGAGCATGGACTGCTTCATGAGCCACTAAGATGTTGTCTGAGATCGCTCTATCACTTATGAAAGCTGATTGATTGATGGAGACGATGTTTGGGAGATGAGGCTGGAGGCGATTGACTATGATTTAATTTTCGAAACTATCTTGTAAATCACGGAGCAGAGGCTGATGGGTCTTATGTCAGTCATGACTTCCGGCTCGGGAACTTTTGGGATCAGGCAAATGTATGTGAAGTTCCAATCCACCGGGAGAGCACCCGTTTCAAAGACTTTCAAAACCTCCTTTGTGACATTTTTTCCAATCACATCCCAATATTTCTGAAAAAGAGCTCATTCATACCATCGTGACCTGGAGCACTCTCCGCCTTGATGGAAAAGACAGCATCTCTTACCTCCTCTTCTGTCACCTTCAGAGTTAATATCGAATTCATCGCCTCTGTCACCTTAGGTTGTAAACTTTAGAAAACTGGGTCGTATGATCTGGGGTGAGAAGATTTGAACAGGTCTGAGAAGTATGCAATCGCTACCTCAGCCTTAGCCGCATTTGATCGATGTTCAACTCCTGCACTATCTTTGAGTTTGGTTATCTGATTCTTTGCCCTTTGGGCTTTCACAGAAAGGTGGAAAAATTTGGTGTTTCTGTCTCCAAGCCGAAGCCACTTAACCCTACTTTTTTTACTCCAATACATCTCCTCCTCTTTGTACACTGTGATCAATTCCTTCTTAATTTTGTTGATCATGAATCTGCATTGGTATGGTTTGGATTCAAACCATTCCAATCTCTGTTGAAGGAAATTGGTTTTATCCTTGGCATTGAAACTACGCTTCTTCTTCCAGGAACTCATGATCTGCCTACACCTTCTGATTTTGAAGGAGACTGAATTCGAACCAATGTTAACCTTCCAAACTCCTGCGACTTCTCTCTTAATCTCTGGACTTAGCATCAACCTTCTATTGAAACGAAATTGGCTCCGGAAAATCTGTTGGTTAGCACTCAAATTTATCCAAACCGGTCTGTGATCTGAACCCTTATTTTCCAAGAAAGTTTGATTGGAACCAGGGAAGACTTTGAACCAGTCTTTGTTCCCAAAACAACGATCAAGGCAGCATTGAATCCACTTTGTGCCTCTTCTTCCACTCCAAGTAAATCGATTTCCTTTGGCACTTAATTCCTCCATCTCACAGATTTTCAACATTGAAGCACAAGGCTGGAAAGAATGCAAAGGTCTACTAGGACCGCTAGTCTTCTCTCTATTGCTGAAAATCTCATTGAAGTCACCTATTAAGCTCCAAGGTTCCTTTCTGTTGACTCCAATGCGGTTTAGACGATCCCAAACCAGACTTTTCCCATCCACCGTCGGCTCACCATATATACAAGATAGAAAAAAGGTGAACTCACCAAACTGAACCAGGCAATCAATCAGGTTCTTATCCGAGTATTTGACATCCAGATTGATAGATTTTTTCCACAAAAGTGCCAGTCCACCACTAAGGCCAACCGGATTTACAATATGGGCTCTATCGTAACCCAACCAAACTTGTTAATCTACTACAACATTCCGACAATTTTTTGTTTCCATTAAAAATAAAATCTCCGGAAACTGGTGTTGACGCAATTCTCGGAGTCGATGAATCGTCAAGCCTTGAGGCCACCCCAAGCCTTGACAATTCCAGCTCAAGAAGCTCATTGGGCCTTGGGCAATCCCCCAATTGGGATCACCTCTAGGCGATGTGCCTTAATGTTTGACCTTCTTCCATCTCCCTGACCTTACACTTCTGACCAAACAGCCTTGAGCTTCGAACATCCATGCTCTTCCTGCACCTCAGACTTCCTTTTCTTGTTTTCCATAATCTGCTTCCCTTCCCTAGAATCCAGAATTTGAGCAGCAACATCTTCATCTTGCCTCTCCAATCTTCTTGGAGTTTAATTTGATTTAGGAGGCCTCTTCCTCTGGTACTGTCTCTTTCTGGTTATCCCGGAAGAACTAGGCGCAGAACACCCTGTTCTGAAAACCGTCGGATAGACCATTGGAGATGAATTGAAACTAGCCTCGCTACTCTCATGTTCGTCTGTGATCTGCATAATTGGAGAGCTCTTCGCTTGGAGACTCTCAAGTGCTCGGAAGGATGAACCCATGAACTTCTCAGAGGCATGAGGAGCTTCATTTAAGTTCTTCCTCTGTTCTTGCTGATTGTAGTCAAAGATTAAGCCCTTCCCGAGGTTAAGATCCTTAGTGAGGACTGGTAGGGCTTCTAGTTGGAGGCTGGTTCTTTGGGTAAAAGGGTCCAACTCTGCTTGTTTCATAGATTTTTGAACTTTATCAATTTTGAGATCTCTGTTTTCCCCTGTATCTGCAAGGAGGTAGCGCCTAAGCTCATCCAAGACCTCTTTTGCTATTCTAACTCTGCCCGAAGCAGAGTCAGTACCCACTTGCGTCTCATTCAGTATTCCATAAAGAGGATCTCCTTCTTCTAAAACTCTTTTCGAAGCCACCAGCTGTCGTGACATTTTGTTTCTTCGCTCAAGAGCTTCTTCTTTTCGAATTTTGATTAACAGCGGACAAACACTTTTCTCGTGGTTCAGTCGTTGACATTCGAAGCATCTTTTCTGGATCTTCTCATAGTGAAATTTGATTTTAGTAGATTTTCCTCCCTTCAAATCCAGAATCTTGAATTTCCTCAACGGATGGGCGACATTGAACATGACCTGAACCCTCACGAAATCTTGGGTGATCGGTTTGGAGGGGTCAAAAGCAACCATCTTGGTCTTACCAACAATATCTCCCAAAGTCGTGAGAGCTCGAGAAGTATAACTGGGATGTTACTAATATGTACCCAGACCGAAATGTATTGAAGATAGTCTTCCGGTGGGTTCTCCATCCATCTTTCCAAGACAATAACCCATTCATTGTGGGTCTGGACTCCTTTGTCTAGGACATCGAGCAGGTTATGTTTATTTGTGAAAATGAACTGGAACCTTTCTTTTGACAAAGCAATCCCTCTCACTTTGCCTTCTTTTTGCCACTTCCTAGGCATGTTAAGAATCAGCGTAGACATCTTCTGACAGTCTGGGTTGAGCAGTCTTCCCATCAGGCTCAGCTTATTGTCTTCTTCAGAGCTAAACCCAGGAGAATCCGGCATGACAAAGGGTTTGTCTTCTTCCTCCAGAGAGAGAGCCATTAAGTCCTTATCCATGGCAAGAGACATGGTTTTATACTCCTTATCTTTCTGCAATAAATCGACTTCTTTAACTCTCAACTACTTGCCTTCAATGTCTCAAGAACAAGCAAGAACAAACAGAAAATATCTTGTTTAAACTAAGCAAAATAAATCACAAAACCAAAAAAGTGGTTAACAAGTCTAAAGGAAACGTGTTTAAAAGCTTAAGACCCTCTTCCCGAGAGTTGACTTTCTTTAAACTGATGGGTATAACAGAAGCCCACTAGAGGTTACTTGAGAGCAACTTTCTCACTCCTCTCTCTAACTTTTTCTCCGGTTGACAAGATGAGAGACTGTAGATAATACTAAACATTTCATTACATTATATATGTAACAAATCAAACAACAAAGAAATGTCTGAAAGATCCTTTTTGCCAATATAACTATGTATCCGCTTTTTCCTTCACTGGCTTCTACTCCGATCTAATATTGGACCATATTTTGAAAGAAAAATTCTATAAAATAATTCTTTTTAGTTTTTTTTTCATAAAATATTTTTTAAAAAGGAAATGATCAAAATAAAATTATTAAAAAGTAAATAAATACTTGTATCTCTATAATTAATTACTCTAAATTTAAATTAAATAAATAAAGGGTGGTATTTTAGGGTAGGATTTAAAATTTTAATAATTAAAATATGTTTCTTTCGAATTTTGAAAAACAATTTACAACAAAATTATAAAAATTAGAATTTTAAAAGAAGAATTTTCAACTTTACCACATTATTGGTACCAATTTTCATTTTTACCTTCGTTTAAAGAGATATTTTATAAAAACCATTTTTTGAAGAGACAATTTTTTTGAAAAATTAATTAGAATCTTAAATTTTATATTTCTAAATGCTACCCTATCCTACCCCTTAACTCTAAACATTAAGTCTAAGATTAATTAACGCAAAGGTTATAAATGTGTTTTTTTACTTAAAAAAAAGGTAAAAATGATTAAAGTAAAAGTAAAATATAATACAAGAAAAGTGATATTTTTGATAATTTCCCATTTAAAAACATATATTTCAAAAACTATAAAAAAACTTATAATTTTTATTTTCATTATTTATATTTATATATCTATAAAACAAATAATAGAATAACCTTTCGCCGTTCTAATAAAATTTGTGTTGATAATTTGTGTTGATCATTTTCTTTTAGAAGTTCTTTTTGATGACAATCTTTTATTAAAATATTGCCCTTTTTAAAAACTCTGAAAATTTGTTTTTAACCAGTTTTTCCTGTGTTTACCGAATAGGCCATTGATTCTTTAACTACTAAATCCCACACTTTCTTTAAATCTCTCTAAATACAACAACCATATACCAAAAATCTTACAATCTTCACAGTTCGTCCAAAGCTCCAGTATGTTTCAGCTTTTACATTACCGTTGGCATTTGATAATTATTATTGCTTTATTGAGAGCATAATATTAGTAAAAGGGCACTGCAACTCAGATGGTGGTGGGTCGGGCTTTCTCAACACTGGTCCGCAAAAGGGATATGACTTCCCCTGGCTCCGGAGCTCCAAACACTGAACTTCCAGCTACAATACAGTTTGCCCCTGCTGCAGCCGCTGCTTCTATAGTCGAAGGGCCTAACCCTCCATCCACCTCAATATCTAGTGTTGGGTACTTTTGTCTCAATGCCCTGACCTATCCCCCAAAATATCATTAAACCGAGGTTAGTTTCAATAAGCAAATGGCTTAGAAACATTCTTTTTTTTTTTAAGAAGAGTTACCCAACTACATAACCAACCTTGTCCATCATGCTGGGCATGAACTTCTGGCCTCCAAATCCAGGCTCCACTGTCATCACAAGAACCATTTCTACAGGAGTTGCCCCTTCAACCTGGTCATAGGTTCAAAGAGCATGCTATAATCACACTCTGGAAACAGGAGCAGAAGATTAAAATTCATTACCAGAGGATAGACTTCTTCAACAGGTGTTCCGGGCTTTAGAGCCACACCTGGCCTCATCCCAGCAGACTTAATCTTACTCACAAGTTCTTGCCAATTCTCTGAAATACAAAGCACTCAAATATCATTAAGATCACCTCATCGAACGTGATGAAGACTACTATACCTTTGGCCACCTCAACGTGGAATGTGAAACCAGACGCCCCAGCTTTACCCATATGTTCCACGTAATCCATGGGGTTAGTCACCATTAGGTGGCAATCAAGATATGCACTGTGATCATTGAGTGCAAGGGGACATCAATTCACTTGAGAACATGTGTCAGATATTAAATTCAATTCGTTCTTTCTTACTTTGTGTGCTTTCTCAAACTCTCGATGACCGGAGCACCAATTGTTAGATTCGGGACAAAATGCCTGCCCGAGTAACACATAATTTATACACCCGAGTATCTAATAATCCAAAAGAGGTAAAATACACAGCTTAGGCCAGTGAAAATATTACCCGTCCTGCAAATGAAATAACAGGGAAGGTCATAAGTATGAAACAAGCAAAGGTTCTGTATCATATAAGCAGATACAATATAATTCAGATTAGAATTTCCACAAAGCAGTCACATTCAAGACCATATGAAGTTTGAACCAACCATGTCTTGCGTGTTTACAATAACTTATTAGGAAAAAAAACTCAAGAATCCAGAGACTAAAACAATATGAGGCATAGTGATGGATCCAGAAGCAATTTCTTTCCATTTTGTTATAATAAATAATGATTCATAGCTGATAGATTAAGTTCAAACACATTCAGATTCCACAAATTGTGCTAAAAAGATAAAAAAAAACAAACGATGACTCATGGATTACAGAGATAGGTAGGTAGAATCTGGAACTTTATCATATCAAAGTGAAAGACTTCACATCACTAAGCAATGATTGAGTGAAATAAGAAAAAAACTTCAGATATTAGAGTTACCATGATGTCCATGTGAAGCCAGTCAGCGCCCAAATCAACCATACGCTTTGCCTCTGCTGCTAGATTTGCAAAATCCGAAGACAGCATAGACGGAGCTATTTTAGGCGACACCACCATCCTTTCTTGATGTGTAGAGAATAAGCAATTCTAAGTTTATAAAAAGAAGGGCTTAGGTTTATGTTCAGAAACAAGATTGATCAAGGAACAACACTGGGCAATAAAATCAAAGCTAAACAACAACCTAAACTGTTAGACAGAACCCAAAACTATTCATCTGCATGTGATCAATGAATTGAAAAAAAAAAAAAAAAACGGTTTGGTCTTAAGGAAGAACAACTTTTGGTCAGTGGTGACTTTTCAGGAACACAACATTTTACTAAAATTTAGGGTTTTTAAAGTTTCTAAGTTGCAAAACTGAATCAATTTTTTTCGAGATTCGCTAAATTTCGATCCTAGAGCTGAACCATAATGGAATCACAACAAAATCAAAGAATTTTAGAGAAACATGAACCCTAATAATAACCCAGAAGATCGAAACCCATATGCAAAAGTGTTGAATTTACAAACTGAAACTTCATCAACTAACTTAGAGAGTAAGAAAATTGCAGAAATACCTAGTGATAGTGGATTGAATAAGAAGAAGAAGAAGAAGATGCGATTCCGACAACGTCTCGATTTTGCAGAGACAGACGAATCTGGTTTCGGAGTTTTAAAGTTCTTTTTCTCCTTTTGACAAATTAAACCTGAAAACCGACTAGTTCAACCGGTTGCTCGACCGAACTCCAATTGCGACCAATGACAAGAGCTTCTACCAAACCCTTTACAAAATATATATTACTATTTAAGGGGAAAAATCATATCAAAAACTTTCAACACTCACTAACATTTTATACTTTAAAGTTTTTTCACTAATATTTTAAACCTTCAAAGCGATATTTATATCATAAAAAAACTTCAAAATCAAAATATAACATGTTCAACAGGTAAAAACGGTATCTTATCAATTTTTTTCAAAAATAAATATTTAATTAATAAAATAAATAAAAAAGTTAAAAAATCAAATTTGTTTTAAAAACGGAAAGATAAATAAAAATTCAGAAAAATAAATAAATATTCACAAAAATTCAGAAATTAAATAAAATTTTAAAAACTTAAAGCATAAATTAAAATACATAATATTAAATAAAATTTTCAGAAAATTTTAAAACAAATTAAAGAAAATTCAAAATTAAAAATATTTTTTTAAAAATTACAAGATTATGTTTTTCAAGAAAATTGTTTGAAACCATCATCGTCAATAATTATATGTTTAAAATTTTTATTGTTATCAGTTTTTTTTTTCAAAAAGCAATCTTTGTAATTTAAAAAAGAAAAAGCAATCTCATGACAGTAAAATTTTCAAACATATAACTCAAACAATTTTCTTTAAAAAAAAAATCTTGTAATTTAAAAAAAAATATATATTTTTTGAATTTTATAATTTTTTCAATTTTCTTTAAGGGAGAATTTCAAGTTTACCACTTTTGTTGTACCACTTTTCATTTTTACCATCATTAAAGAGAAATTTTCAAAAATATCACTTTTTTAAGAGATAATTTTTTAAAAAAATTAGTTAGAATCCTAAATTTTACATTCCTAAACCCGACCCCCACCCTACCCCATCCCCTAACTCTAAACTCTAAGTCTTAGATTAATTATCTAAGGGTTATAAGTGTGTTTTTTCTTCTTAAAAAACAAGGGTAAAAGTGATTAAGGTATTTTTGAAAAATGGTACAAGGAAAGTGATATTTTTGACAATTTCTCTTTTTTAATTATTTTTAAATTTTCTGAAAAGTTTACTTAATATTCTGTATTTTAATTTATTTTTTAAGTTTTTAAATTTTTATTTAATTTCTGAATTGTTGTGAATATTTATTTACTTTTCCAAATTTTTATTTATTTTTCCAATTTTTGTTTTTAAAAAATATTTATTTTATTAATTAAATAATTATTTTTCTGAAATTTTTTTTGATAAGTTACCGTTTTACCTGTTGAAATTGTCATATTTTGACTTTGAGGATTTTTATGATACAAATGTCAATTCGAAGGTTTAAAGTGCTAGTGAAAAAACTTCAAAATTTAAAGTGTCAATGAGTGTCACTTTGAAGGTTTTTTATGCAATTTCTCCTATTTAAAGTGAATCATTCTAAAAATTATTGTTGGAACTATGTGTAATTCTTTATTATCTTGTTGATCCTAGTATTAATTACTTTAACTATACAGTAATTTAAATAGGTTAAATGAATCATATTCTTATTCTTCATTAATTCATTTCATTTCATGTGATACATTTCTCTAAATTTTTTTTATCACTGAACGCTGTAATTGTTACACAATGTTATACACCCTATCTGACACTCAATAATGAACCTATAATATTTAGAAATCAATCATTAACATATATCATACAGAATATCAGGGGCGGATCTAAAACAAATATAATTGGGGGCACAAAAATTTTCTTCACTACATTTTAGTTTTGGGTTAAGGGCATTTCAATAGATATTATAGTATTTGTTAAGGAAAACTAGAAATGAGACGGGGCATGTGGCCCGTACGTTCCTCTCTCTGTCCGCCACTACATAATATTATAGTTTCAAATATTCAAAAATCAAATTTAATAATTTTTTTTAGAAAATCATCTATTAAAACAAAATTATATATATTATGTTAAATTAGTTTTTAGAAAAAGGTTTTATAATAACAAAATTTTACTTAAGATAAAGTTTAAAAACTATTAAAACCCTAATAAATCTATACCATTAAGTAGATATTAAATTTTACCAATCCAAAAACATAATTCTTATAAAAGGCACACCAAATATAATGACAAAAGACTAGATATGGGCATTCATTTTTTGGGGCCGGGTACAAGTCAGTTCCTTTTGGGTCGCGTACGGGTTGTTTCCTTTCGGTTTCAGGTCTTTTGAGTCCTAAACATTTCGACCCAATTTGATATTTGATTTTTTTTGCTTTGGGTTGGTTCCTTTCTCGTCCACGTCGGTTTGGGTCCATAATTCAAATATCTGTAAAATACTTGTAATATTCATGTATGTATCAGATCAGATTCGGTTCTGATATGTAAGACCCGAAAGAAACCCAAAGTACCTAAAAACCTAAAAATACGTGAAACCAAAAAATATCCAAAACCCCAACAAATACCCACAAGTTTTTAAATACTCGAAAATGACCCAAAAATCTGACCCAAAGAACAAAAAAACACGCAAAATATATTTTCAAAAATTTGAAATTTTACCCAAAATCCAAATCTAGAACCAAAAATCCAAACCTAAAAACTAAAAGAATATTTGTAATACCAAAATATATCTGAAATATCCAAATATACTTGGTGTACTCAAAAATATTTTGGATACTTTGAGTAACCTGATCAAGTCTCGTGTAGGATCCGCACCTAAACCAAACTTGGGGGTCTAAAAAATACCCGATAATTATT
The DNA here is from genome assembly GCA_905132765.1 of Moricandia arvensis. Classification (NCBI taxonomy): domain Eukaryota; kingdom Viridiplantae; phylum Streptophyta; class Magnoliopsida; order Brassicales; family Brassicaceae; genus Moricandia; species Moricandia arvensis. The sequence continues at coordinate 18,599 of CAJHQP010006469.1, read as the reverse complement.
TTGTCCTTGATTCGGACCCGAACCAAACCTATATTTTTGTTTAGTTTGGTTGAGTTTTTTTTGGATCCAAATAAAATCGACAAACCTAAGAGAGAGTTACATAAGAATATACATACAAAAGCTCATCTAAATTAATTCATAAACTATATAATTTAAACAAATTTCTTCTCCGATATAATATGACTTTCTAACATAATTATGTACAACGATCCCAAAATACTAATACATATCAAACTTTGTATATAATCTAAAAAGACCCTAGATTCAAACCATGAATCAAAGTATAGTGTATCTATTCTATTAAAATAGAGTCCTAAATTTATCTACCATTGAAAGTTGTTATTTAATTTTTGGACTGTTTCAAGTTTGTTAGTGTATTACATAATTTATGGTACCATTTAATTAAAAAAGAATATTTATAATTATATATTACTTATTGATACTCTAAAATAATATATAGAGTATATCTATATGTAAAATATTATGTAAGTATGTAAGCAATGACGTAAGCAATGACGCAAGCAATGACGCAAGCAATGACGCAAGCAGTGACGCAAGAGATGACGTAATCACGCACTCAAAAGATGTCGGCACCATTAAATGAAAGACACGTATACTCAACCATTGAAACAGCTCCACGTATCAAACCAATCAAGCAGCCTCTACTCCTATAAATATGCAAACTCTAGGAGCGAAGAAGGCATCAGAAGTTCACTCGAGCCCTCTCTCTCTCTAAAATTCTCACTCTAAAAATATTGTACTCTGTTCCCGTTGTAATCTCTCTACTTCAACAATCATTGTAAGTTTTATAATTCTGTAATCAATTTTAAAATTAATATAAGAAAAGTTTTAATCATATCGTGTTTCAAAATACAAAGTCTAGCGACTCAATTTTGCAACCCGAATCCAAGAAACTCTGGCTATCCGTTAATACCCTAAAAAGTTAATACGGTGTGACAGCAGTATCGGGGAAACTTTGTAATTTTCTGGTATCAGGCTAAATCGATCAAATTAAACGATTTTCTAAAACGTTTTCGAAATCAAGTTTAACTCTCTAAACCTAAAACTCACTTTCTTCGAGCCAAGACACTGTTTAGTTGTGTTCCCGGTAGTAAGTCCTAGGAAGGCAGTGAACCCGTTGGTAAGCTCTAGTCGTGTCCCAGCCCGAATCCAGTAAGTCTTTATGTTTAGTATGTGCATAAATTAGATTTCGATGGCATCATCATTTAGAAAATTGTTTAAACCTAAACAAGCATCTACATCTGCATCAACTGTTAATTCAAGAGAAATTATAACAAAAATTTCATCCTTAAACAATGAACTATCAAAGAATCATTTACCTCATGTTAATCCTGAACAAATATATCAAATCGGAACATTTGATTTTAAATCTGCTTATTCAATTAAAGAACATGAACAAACTTTATCTCTCCAACATGAATTCGAAGAAATAAAATTATTATCATCACTAGCTTTAGATAAATATAAACAAAAAGGATTTAATTATATTCATTTTGGACTTATTCAAATCGCTCTTAAACCTTTATCAAGAACAGGAATAGATCAACCTGTATTAATGTTATTAAGAGATAAGACATTATTAAAATTCGAAGACTCACTATTAGGAGTAGTTCAAACAAATTTATGCAACGGAGCAGTATACTTTAATTGTGCACCAAATTTTCAAGTAAGTCTTCATGACCAAACCATTCTCAATACTTTAGTATTAAATATTCACTTACCAGAATTAAAATTTCAAAATGAACGGCATGGATACTTATTACTTTACCGAATCTATTTTAAACAAACAAACTCCGAATTTAATCCAAGATGTTTATTACAAGATGATAAAGGAGAAACAACTATATTATCGGTACATAGTAAAGATACACCAGTATCCACCTATGCACCTAAACAATTAAATTGGAACGAAATAACTATTCCAGAACAATGGAGAATAACCGATTCTCAACCAATAAGAAATTTTGAACAAAGAAGTATTCAAAAAATAATAGAACAACGAGATGGTAAAATATTATTACAATTCGGGTCTTATAGAGAACCAATTCCACCTAGAATTAGTTCTTATCATTCAAGAAGTTCATTTTCTGAATATAGGCCAACATATTCTGAATTTCAGACTGGTCAATCTAGTGCTGATTCAGAAGTAGAAAACATAAAAAATAATAATCAAGAAAATTTAGTAAGATTTGAAAATCCTATAGCAGAACCTGAGAAGAAATCTTACCCAACATCTCCAACCCCTTCCGATTTTCAATCAATAAATGTTATCACAAAAGAATTTAAAATAAATAAAGATTTTCTAAGAGAAGAATTTTATTCAATAACAAATAAAGATAAAAGAAATTGGTATTTCAATAAATATACTAAAGAACAAACAATAGAATTTAGAGAAAATTGGTATAAATTTATACAAGAAAAAGAAATAAATATACCATTCTTCACTTGGCTGGAATTAAACAAAAAAACCGAATATCCATTCAAAGAAATTAACACAAACGTCAGTCTATCTCAAATATGGGAAAAAACGGACGGTAATAAAGTAAGATCAATTCATCCACCATTAACAGATATAAAAATAGAAACCCCTCAGAGAAAATTGATAGCTACCCCCTTTAAAACAGGAGCCAATCTAAGTAACAATGAACCGGCAACTAAGGCAGAAATAAAAGAAATATATCAACAGAATAATTATCAATCGCAAATATTACATACTATAGCAAAACAAATAGATCATATAGATAATAAAATAGAAAATGACGAACCAAAACATCCTTTCTCTTCAGTCTCGAAACCATTCATTACAATACCAAAAACGGAAGTTAAATTTCAAAATAATGAAATTTTAAGATCAATAGCTGGCAGATTAGATAACTTAGATAAAGAAAAAGGAATTAATACTATTAAAGAAGATGAAGAAGAAAGTATTCAAGAATCAGAATCAGATAATCAAGAAATAAATAAAATAAGAAATAACTTTAGATCCAAAAAACCTTATTATAAAAAACATACTCCACCAGATTTATTATTTGAGGAAAATAAATATAAAACCAGTAATTATACCGGTGACGGTATAAATACGTGGGATATAGACGGTTTATCAGAATATGAAACATTGAAACTAGTACAAGAAATGACTATGGCTGCTGCAGCCTACAAGGGTAGAGAATTTACTGATAAACAAGCATGTGTATTATTAATAACTGGATTTAATGGAGCATTAAGATATTGGTGGGATAATTCACTAAGTGAATATGAAAAACAAGCAATTATAAATCATAAGGAAAAAGTAATAAAACAAGAAGATGATTTCTATGAAGAAACAGAAAAAGAAAATGCTGTAGAAGTATTAATACATACTATAACTATGCATTTTATAGGAAATCCAACAGAAGAATTACAAAGCAAAAAATTAATATTAACTAACCTAAGATGTCCAACACTAGGAGATTTTAAATGGTATAAAGATGTATTCTTAGCAAATATATTTTTAAGAAATGATTGTAATCAACCATTTTGGAAAGAAAGATTTGTCATGGGACTACCATCTTTCTTTGCAGAACGAGTAATCAACAAATTAAAAGAATATGCAGGAGGAAACCAATTTGATTGGAATTCCATAACATATGGTCAACTATTTGCATTTATCAAAAAAGAAGGATTAACTATATGTCAAGAACAAAAAGATAAAAAAAGAGAAAAAAATGAGAAATTTAAATTTAAACAAAACATGGGAGAATTCTGTAGGCAATATGGTTATGAAAAACTAAACCCACCTTCTAGACAAAAACATAAACAGAATAGATCTCACAAACATTTTTCAAAAAGAAAACATTATCATAAAGAAAAACAATTTAATAAAAAATCAAACGAACAATATTATTCAAAAAATAAAAACTATAAAAATAAAAATAATAAACAAAAAATATATTGTTGGAATTGTAAAAGACCTGGTCATAGATCAAACGAATGTAAAATGAAAAGAAAAATAAATGAAATCTTTCAAGACCAACCAGATATGCAAGAAAAATTCATTAAATTATTAATATCTGAAACAGAAATATCATCAGACAATGAAAGTATCTATTCAATAAACGAAATCGAAGATTCAAGCGATTCTAGCACGGAATCTCAAGAATACTCCGATAATCTATGTGCATGTAATCAAATAAACGTTATAACCAAAAATGATAAACAAATTTTATTAGAAATCATAGATAAAATAGAAGATTCAGAAGTTAAAAAGGAATACTTATTAAAATTAAAAGAAATTATTACTAAAGAAGAAAAATTTATTAATCCAGAAACTTATAATTTAAATAAAATATTAGAAAAATATCCAACACAAAGTTTATTTAAACAAATCACTACTGGAGAATTACAAACTGAAATCAAACAATTAAAAACACAAATAAAAGAATTACAAATAATCGTCAATCAACAAGCTTTAAAACAATTAGAAGTCGATGCTAAGTTAGCACTTATTCAAAACAATAATAAACCTTCATCAAGTGAAATAAAAGAACCTTCATTCAAAGAACCTTTAGATATAGCTCAAGATGATTACATTCAAATCATAGAAAAAATCAATTACCAAAAATGGTATATAAAAATAACTTTGCATGTAGGAAAAGATTTTAAAATAAATACAATCGCACTTTTAGACACAGGTGCAGACCAAAATTGTATAAGAGAAGGAATTATACCTTCTAAATATTATGAAAAAACCTCTGAACGATTAAGTGGCGCTGGAGGAACTAATTTAAAAATAAAATACAAATTACCTTGTGCAAAAATATGTAATGGCTTTAATAACGGCTCCGGCCTTACGAACCTTCCCTCCGACAATCTGCTGTCCAAACTATCACTATTCACTACTCACTTCGTGTACTCTCTGTCTCCTTCACAGCTCGATCTAAACCACCCGCTGCCGAGTCGCGCCTCTCATCTCGCCCTGATTGTGATGAGTGAGCCTCTTGTTTGATGATTATTCAGTTGCAAAATTTTGGATGACAGAGGAACGACAAGTAGTAGCCTCCGTATGCCAATTACCTTTATTGGTTAGGATGGGGGGTTTAATGGGATTGTTTTGGAGTGAGATTATGTGATGAGAGGAAGAAAAGAAGAGAGTGAAAGCAATGAAAGAGTGAAAAGAAAACCAAAAAAAAAGGGGTAAAATAAAAGAGAAACTTAGGAAGCATGAGATAAAAAATGACATCCTCTAGAAAAGAAAATAAAAAGAATTGAGAGGATGAAAAGAAAAGAGAGCTTCCTAAGTAGTAAAATGGTGAAAAAGAGTGAATTTGGGGGTGAGAGAAGTGTTTTGGGTTTGATATTTTTGGTTTGGGATTGTAGATACATAACTAGGGAAGGGTAGAACATGGAAGTGAATACTTGTATGCATGAATTGTTCTTCTTCTTCTTACTTTTGCAATAGCTTATGCATCCCTTTTTCATGAGTGAAAAACCCTAAGGAAATTGAGCAAACTCCACTTTATATGTCATCTTAGCCTCTTTAGCACCTGGCCCTTTAGTTTGTGATTTAAGTTGATTGAGAGAGTTCACTAAACACTTAATGAATGTTAAAGAGTTGAGTTACATTGGTTTCTTGCTATTACATTGAAAGTTTAGCTCTAAGGCATTGCATGAGTAATGAGTATGGCTAACTCTTTTAAAGTAGAGATCATTGGTGCACTTTAAAACTACTTTGATGGATATTGAGTCGAATGCTTTTGTTGGTACTCTAAGGTTTAAGTTTTCATTTTAAAGTATTTCCTCATCTTGTTCTTGAATGTTTACTTGTGGACAAGTAAAGAGCAAGTTTGGGGGAGTTGATATCTCTTGATTTTGTTAAGTTTTAGATTCATATTTTAGTTCATTATTATCATTTTAGGTTGCATTTAGGTCTTTATATTGCATTTGCATGCATAATTGCATTTGACAGGGTTTAGATTGAACAATTGGAAGTTTAAGGCGAAAATCAAGGGTTAATTGTACATTATGGAAGTTTGGGGTTAAAATGTGATGTTAACAAGAGGTCAGGGACTAAGGTTGCAAATCCAGAATATCGCATGGGCTAAATTGCACGATTAGAACTTTTGGGCTGATTACGCGAGGACGTTTCTGCACATTCAATAGTCTTGGGGTCAATTCGTAATTTCCAGAAGCTGAAGGACCTGTTTTGCAAATAATGTACCTCCAATCCCTGCTCCATATCTGGATGGTGTAGCGGGATGCAGTGGCCGCTACACATAAGAAAAGTCACTATTGACCGGTTTATTCCGGTTTGACTTGGTTTATGGGATCAAACCAGCTCGAGTTTTTACCCTCTTACATATAGTTTTAGCCCCCAAAAACCCAAGAGGATCTCATTTTCTCTCTAAAGACTTTGTTTCATTGTAAAAGCTTGAATCTTTTGAATCATTTAAGGAAGTTCTTCATCTTATCTTGTTTCTCTTACATGATTAACCTTGAATCTCACATAGATTTAAGGTTTATCATGGAGTTTATTGAGTAAACATTCTTAGATTCATGGGTTAAGTAGATTAGGGTGATTAGGTGAATGTTTAGGATGATTCTTGCTTGATTAACTTTGTTCTATGGCTTATTGGGTGATTTTAATGCTAGGTTAAGGTTGGGAAATCTAATCTAGATCATAAGTAGTTTCACGCCTGGAAGGTGTTCGATGAAATGCTTGAACAACCTAGTATTGTCCTATACATGCTTGGCCAACGGGAGTTGTTGTCAAGATGTTTAGTGGTTAGTAGACTTGTGTTTTATGCATGCTTGATTGGGTAAGGCCAACGGGAGTTGATGTCTAATTCATGATTAGCATAGGGATTATTGTCACGGAAGTGGATTAGTCTATTTGAATGAGTTCTAGACCTATAGACTTGTTGATTGTTTTGTTTGATCATCCTAGATTGAATCTTAATCACCCGACATCGATGATCTTGCCCATGGATCTATCCTTAGCTATTGATTGAAAGCTTGATTCTTGCGCTTGTTTCTTGTTAGGATTTGAGATCACTTTGTTTATAATTCTAGGAGTTTAGCTAGTTACAAATCACACATCTTCCCTTATTTGCTTAGATTAGGAAAATTTGTGTATTCTTAGTGTTATAGATCATTAGTTCTCTGTGGATTCGATCCTAAAGTGCTGCATCGATATACCATTCGATTGTGGTAGCGTGCACTTAGGTTAATTGGCCTGTGGTAAAACGCAGAACATCACCTCTGCTCGGTTTTATACAAAATTATCGCTAAGGTTTTAGTTAGCAGACTTCAGCCTATTCTCCCGGCTATAGTCTCCGTCAACCAATCAGCGTTCGTGAGTGAAAGGTTAATATCTGATAACATTACAATAGCACATGAAGTGGTTCATGCTTTGAAGACTCATCCATTGATTTCAAAGGAGTTCATGGCTGTAAAAACTGACATGTCGAAGGCTTATGACAAGGTTGAGTGGAGTTATGTGAGGTGCCTCCTTGTAGCTTTGGGCTTTGATTTAAAATGGGTGCAGCTGATCATGAGTTGTATCACGTCAGTTTCCTATGTGGTTCTCATTAATAATCAGCCATTCGGTTTGATTAAGCCACAAAGAGGAATTCGTCAAGGTGACCCTTTATCTCCATTTCTCTGTGTGTTATGTACAGAAGGCCTATCTCATATGCTCAACAAAGCTGAAGTATCGGGACAGATTGATGGCATCAGTTTCTCTGAAGAAGGTCCCTCTGTTCACCATTTGTTATTCGCAGATGATAGCCTATTCATATGCAGAGCAAGGGCAGAGCAAGCTTTATACCTTCAGCAAGTTTTGACTAGTTATGGAACAGCTACAGGCCAAACTATAAATTTGTCAAAATCTTCAATATCTTTCGGAGACATGTTGGACGATGCAGACAAGAGGAGCATCAAAGATATACTCGGGATACAGAAGGAAGGAGGAGCCAGCAAGTATCTTGGATTACCAGAAGTTTTCTCGGGCTCAAAAGTGGAGCTGCTTGGATACCTTCGAGATCGCGCAAAATCAAGGCTATCTTCCTGGTATCACAGATAACTTTCTCAAGGGGGAAAAGAGATACTGATAAAGGCTACGGCATCAGCGATTCCCGTCTTTGCCATGTCAGTTTTCAAACTATCTAAGACCATCTGTTCAAGTCTCAACAGCATTTTGGCAGATTTCTGGTGGAGCTCTAGTGAACATCACCGTAAAATCCACTGGTTGTCGTGGGAGAAATTGTGTTTACCAAAGGTTTTGGGAGGAATGGGTTTTCGGGATTTTGGAAAGTTCAACCAAGCTCTACTTGCGAAGCAGGCGTGGAAGGTAATTTCTGACCCGACCTCCCTCTTGACAAAATTCCTGAAAAGTCGTTATTTTAAGAATGATGTCTTCTTAGAAGCAACGCTGGGTGTTAGACCCTCTTTTGCTTGGCGAAGCATCCTTTTTGGGTGTGATTTGCTAAGGAAAGGATTGATGAAAAAGGTTGGTAATGGTAGATCAATGAAAGTCTGGACAGAGAATTGGATTGATGATAAAGTGGAAGGGCCTAGAGCTCCGTGGATAAAAGACATCAGTTTCGATGTAAACCTTCAAGTGAGTGCCCTGATAGATACCTCTACAAGAAGATGGAATACCCAAAATCTAGAAGAGGTCTTTGTACCATCTGATGTTGAGTTCCTGCAACTTCATCAGCCTATTGTAAATAAGGATGATTACTGGATATGGAGATACAACAAGAATGGCATCTATTCGGTTAAATCGGGTTATTGGCTGGCTAACCAAGTGGACAAAGGTGATCTCAGAATCGCAGCAGAAGCTTTACCTTCAATCAATTGTCTAAAAGAGAGGGTATGGAAAATTTTCACTGTCCCTAAAATTCCAGTTTTTTCTGGAATGCTTTGAGTGACGCCTTACCGGTCGCTGATTTGTTAAGATCAAGAGGTATACAAACTGATGAAAGATGCCAACTATGTGGTTTGAATGGGGAATCGATCAACCACGTGTTATTTGATTGCACGGTGGCTCGCCAAACTTGGGCGTTATCCACTATACCACATCCTCAGCACGGGTTTCATCCCACATCCATTTTTGTTACCTTGCAATACTTATTTAAGGTGAGCAAAAATCCAGTTGTCAATAAGGAAGCAAGAGCCTCGTGGCCATGGTTTCTCTGGTTCATTTGGAAAAACCGTAATAGGTTTCTTTTTGAGGGTGATCGGCTGTCTTCGGGACAGGTTGTCAAGAAGGCTGAAGATGAATCGAAGCAATGGTTTTTGGGGCAACAGGTGGACTCTGATTTTGAAAGAGTGGAAGGGAGAAGAGTTAGATCAACGGTGAGTGTTTGGGAACCCCCTCCACCAGGCTGGTTTAAGTGTAACTTAGGTATGGAATGGAACAAGGAGAGGAAGTTAATGGGTGTGGCTTGGGTTTTACGCAATGATAAAGGCGTGGTGAATGAACATAGTCGAAGAACTTTCTCTAACATCAAAAATCGTGATGATGCCAAGTTACAATCTGTTTTGTGGATGCTGGAGAGTATGCAGAGCCTGCATAGAGATAGAGTGGTTTTTGCGATGGAGTTTGATGATTTAGTCTCAGCAGTAACTAAGCCAAAAGCTTCCATGGTACTGCAATATCAAGCTTCTGAGATCAAACTCAGACTAGAAGGATTTGGAGATTGGAGTTGGATAATTGAGTCAAGAAACACAAACAGAGGCGCTTCTTTGATTGCGCAAAGTGTAATTACACGAGGATTGGTTCAATCCTATGTCGCTCAGGGTCACCCCGGGTGGTTGTATGATCTCTTTGCCTTTGAAAGAGGTGAGGCCTATGGACAGTTTGTGTGAAGGATTTATGATTTTTGGGCAGACATTTGGTCTGAGTTTTAGAAAGAGGTGGTAATTTTTCAGGTTGATATTTTGTTCGCTCTGTTTGAGCTGGAAATGTTGTATTATGCTTCTATCAATATAAAGAAATTTCAGCTGAAAAAAAAGGAGGGTGGGTATAAGAGATGATGACCCACAACGGGAAGACAGAGAAAAATGAGAAGAACATGCTAAGCAACAACGAGAAACAAGAACATTAAAATGATGAGAAGAAGACTAGAAATCTGAAAATTACAACCCCGACGAACACAGGAGGCACACCAAATTGGATGGCCCCGCAGCTTCACAGAGACCAGCGTGTTTGTAACCCGACCCTAGATCTGAATGACGATTGACCGTCAAAGAGAGAGAGCCCTTAGAGTAGTCACGCGGCCTCAAACGCCAGTACCAAGTTTGTACTGACTCTCAATCCCTAGTTCCACAGAGCATCGCTGCCTCGCCGTCTCTCAAATCCCAGAGCCCACACACATCTTGCTATTCAATCCATCCAAGAGGGACTCTGAATCGGAGAGGAAGAACAAAACTAGGGAACCGTTATCCCCAAGAGAGATCTATAATCGCCAGAGCCCTCACAACAGCCGATACGAGCCCTTAACCCCTATGGCTGACTTTCAGAGTCGCTGGAAGGCTCACCACCATCCTCGAGAAGCGAGCAATGTCTGGTAACATCGAAGAACAACAGAGTCACGTAACGCCCTATATCTCCGTCTCAGAGACCTAACCAACATCGGACAAGAGAAGACGCACCACCAAAGAACTTCATGGACCTCGACTAAACCACCAAATCTTCACAAAACCATTAAAAAAAGAAGAAGAAGAAGGCGAGGGGTGGAGGAGGACTTAAATCTCATATAGACCAAATGACTAAAAAGTAATCTCTAGCATCCAAAAAAAATCTGCAAGGACCAAGGAGAATAAAATGACCATTTTGCCTTTAATGATAGATTAATATGGATCATTAGATTAGATTATTTATCTTATAACGTGAACCGTTAGATCTTCAAAAAAAAAGAAATGAAATAATTACAACAATGCCATTAATTAAACTCATCTTAGCCGTCGGATCATTTCATCTACGTTATAATCTGAGCCGTCCGATCTCACCCTCCTCTCTCACAGATCCCTCTCTCGCCTGGGTCCCATCCAAACTAGTAATACTGGTATAACTAGTAAAACTATTCATGTTCTACAATTTTAATATTCCATTGAGTATTGCATATGTAAAAAACAATCACCTCACCAAATTGGTAAGTGTTTAGATATGTTTCTTTTTATTTGTGATGATTTTTGTTTTTTTTTTGGCAATTACAACACAATCACATAAGTTTGCATGATTTACCTTATACTTTTAAGGTTTGTTAACTTCTTTTTCCATATAACTTTTGGAAAACATAAATGAAATGTATTTTAACAAAATCAATGATTTCATTGTATTGGGGCAAAGACATATACACATAAAGAAGTAGTACAACTGAGGTAAATTTAAACTTTATGTGGTAAAACTAGATTTTTCGATTTTACTGCCAAAGTACAACTATGTACAAACCAGTACAACTCAAAAACTAGTACAACTATGTACAAAACGGTACAACTCAAAAACTAGTACAACTATGTAAAAAACGGTATAACTCGAATACTAGTACAACTATATTATTTCACTTTGTATTGTGCATCACGTTTTAAACGTGTATCTGTTTTAAAAAAATTGGTTAAAAATTAATGTCGAATAATTTTACTAGCTGTACCATTCTTAATTTTTTGTGTAGTTTAACATGTTGTATTAGTTCTACCTAAATACATGTACTTTCAAAACTCAACACAAAATTTAACATCCAAATGAAACAAATTAAACATTTTAAGTAACATAAATTTTAACATCTTAAGGAACATACGCTTTAACATCCGCAGCTTATGCCATCACTTCAAGTATAGATGGCGAGTCCTCTGCATCATCATCATCTATGGAGCTAAAAGTGCATTATTCTTAAATATTATTGTATAGTTGAACATGTTGTATTAGTTATACTAAAATACATGTATATTTTTGGGTTGACTTGGTCATTTATATACAAACTCAAAAACTAGGACAACTACATACAAACTGGTACAACTAATAAACTAGTACAGCTATGTCAGAATATGCACAACTCGAAAACTAGTACAACTACATACAAACCGGCACATCTCGAAACTAGTGGACACCACTGTAGACACCACTATTGAGCTTCTTATTCTTCCTCACGACTTCACTCTACTTTGCCGTCTCTCATTCTCTTCATTGAATCTTTCTTCTTCTTCGTTGCAACATCTCTCTTTTTCACAATAGAATCCTTTTTTCTGTTCATCTCGTTGAGTCACTCTTACTTATCGATGACGCTCCTTCTTTCCTTTCAGGTGACTTGTGTTTAGACCAACATGTCTTATTGGTAAAACACAAAAAAAATCACCATATTAATTGTAAAGTTGTACTAATTATACAAGTTTTACTTGTACAATTATAATGGTTATACTTAGTCTATTTATACTAGTTATACTCGTTGTAGTTGTACGAGTTTTACTAAATTGAGTTGTACCAGTTGTACTAGTTGGAGTTGTACTAGTTGTATTAGTAATACTTTGCGTTCTTCTTTATTTTAAATCTATTAAGTAAAAGATGAAATTTGATTTTAGGTAAAATATAATTGATTAATTATGACTATGGGTTGATCGATTTGAGATAAGAAAAGAGAAATTTGGTAGATGGTTGATTTTTTTTATTTTGTTTTAAGGTGAAAGAATATCAATGGAAAAGAAAAAAAGAAAGAAGAAAAAAAAATGGGTCAGATTTTGGGTCTGGATCTGGGTCAGTTACGGGTAGGATAGTACCAGTATAAATTAGTAAATATGTCAACTCTTTAGGCTTTATGGTCTTTTGTATATAATTTTGAATTATTTTTATTTCTTTTTTTGATTGAAAATAGAAGGGGTCCATTTCAGATTTTTTTTACTCCTTGTGTCTCATTCCAGCATTTGATCCGGTGGGGAAGAGGAATACTGAATTAGATTTCTTCTTACACACTAAAAGAATACTGACTTTTTTCCAAAAATTACTGAACGCTTAGAAGTGTTAGAATATCTTCATTGGTAGAACCGAAATGATATCTCACCAGTAAAATAATAAGAAAACATAGGAAAGATGAAAGTTTCTTATTTGAAAACTTTAAAGAGCATTTTCTGTTGGAGCATAAATTTATAAGCCTTTGGGATGTTGAAATTTTTGTAGTAATGTGAATAGAAATATGGATCAAATGTTTCTTGAGCTCTAAATAAAAAGTCTTTAAGTGAAATGCAGTATAAAGTCACACATTGGTTTGACAAGAGAAATCTTGTAAAACAAATATGACACATTCTTATCAATGCTCAATAGCTTGTAGGTACACTATCGAAAAGGAGTGAGAGGGGTCAGTATGCAAACCACACATACGCGTGTGTGCCGCCGTTGGGCCGGGCCAGTCTTAGGATTGGACGTCGAGTCTTGGGTCTTAGTGAAGGTGGGCTTAGCCCATAATAAGATGTTCTTTTTGCTGTAAATTCATACCAAATTTTTTTATAACTTTTAGATAAATCTTAATGACTGTGTCATAAAATCTAAACGTTTTAGATTGTGTCAAGATAATTCCGGAATACTACCAGATAATTATTGGAATATTTCTACAACGTCTCTCACAAGATAAACAAGAAAATTTCTAGAATTTCTGTTCTTTATCGCTATCCTTATCCTTAACTTGGCGATCAAGCCTCTTTTCCATATAAATAAGTGTCTAACTTCTTCATTATAAAACACACTTTGAAGCTTAAACACAATTAAAAAAGTTCCAGCAATAAACTTAGTAAGTATCGAGAATATGTAGAGTAGTTACTGTTCGTAAATTCTGTTTCGGGTGTTGCGAAATAGTTTCGTCATGATTGTATCCTGGGATTCAAAAATCGCATTGAAACCGTCACACATTATGGGCGATTTATTGAGCTAAGAAAAGATATAATATCTCGACTCCGTGAATTCGTCTATTTCCTTAATGATTTTCTAAATGTTTTCAACTCGTTTTTTTATCATTTTTTATTTCTGTTTCAAGATTTTGAATCATGAATTTTGCGTTCCCACAATCTTAACTCAATAAATCCGCTTCCTGCTTATCACTTGAATTGAATTGATATATTACGAACAAGATTTCTATAAAACAATTTTATAAACGTTTTTTCAAAAGAGTTTTTTAAATCAATTTAAAACGATCTACGAATATTCTTTAGCTATAGTGCAGAACGTTTGCTCAATAAGACGAATTGAATAAGGAAACGACTTACGCGAACGTTTCTGACAGATTTGCATTCTTGTTTTTCTAAATATAAGAATACAATTTTTGATACTAAAATAGCGTTTAAAAACGCCTTACAAGCGAGTTTTGGGAATGACTATATTGACGTTTAAGAATGCTTAACGCGATTTCTGGGAACGTTTTTTGTATAGCGACTTAAAAGTTTTAACCGCTTGTTGAATTAAGTCCTTAATACTTGATACGATTTTTGTTTTGTGAACAAATTCAGTCATGACTGACGGTGATGGCACACACGTCAATGGGGCAACCGGTGCAACCAGTTAGAGTCAACCACTTGAAACACTACCTACATGTTTCATCTGTGCCTACCAACAAAAACGGACTTCAGCCTGATAAGTTTGATGAATCAAACTTCAAATAATGGCAGCAACGAATGCACTTCTTTGTGACTAATCTGAATTTAGCAAAGTATCTTACTGAATTCAAACCAGTGCTACCCGTGGAAAAAACGGATCTAAGGGCTCTTGTTAGCATTGTTGCATGGAAGCATGGCTTATGCAAATGACTGACGGTGATGGCACACACGTCAATGGGGCAACCGGTGCAACCAGTTAGAGTCAACCACTTGGAACACTACCTACATGTTTCATCTGTGCCTACCAACAAAAACGGACTTCAGCCTGATAAGTTTGATGAATCAAACTTTAAATAATGGCAGCAACGAATGCACTTCTTTGTGACTAATTTGAATTTAGCAAAGTATCTTACTGAATTCAAACCAGTGCTACCCGTGGAAAAAAACGGATCTAAGAGCTCTTGTTAGCATTGATGCATGGAAGCATGGCTTATGCAAATGTTACATTCAAAACCGTTTGGTGGACCAACTGTTTAGTGTTTACAGTGAGGTTGAAACTTCCATAGATTTGTGGGATGCTCTGGAAAAGAAATACAACTCTTTCAATGTAGGCTATGATAAATTTTCCACAGGAAAATTTCTCAATTTGTGATGGTAGACTCACGACCTGTCATGGATCAAGTACAAGAGGTACAATTGATCTTTCAAAGATCACTGAAGAAGGAATGAAGCTTTGTGAAACTTTCACAGTGAACTGCTTCACTGAGAAGCTTCCACCAATTTGCGCGGACTTCAAAAACTATCTTTCTTACAAGAAAAGGCATTAACGTTGGCAAATCTGATTACCATGCTTCAGAATGAGTTACTAAAAAATGAAAAAGAAAGGCCAATTCACACTCACGATATCAATGTCGGAGAGTACAAGAATAAGGGTAAAGGAAAGACAATATTTCATAAATATGGGCCTAATAAGGTTTATCAACAAGCACCCACGAGCATAAAAAAATTCAACCTTCCACGGACAACAACTTTGTTGGAAAATGTAACTACTATGTCAAGGTAGGACATAGATCCTCATAATGTCGCATGAAGGCGACGGGGAAAAATTAGGCAAATCTAACTGAAGCTGATATGTGTGTTGTGGTCACATAACCCAATGTGGTTGAAGATAACCCAAAGACTGGTGGTACGACACATGTGCCACTACACACATCTGCGTTGGAGAGAGATGTACAATACATATCAGAAGTCTAAACCTGATGATCAAGTGAAGATGAAAAATATCTCTCAATCCAAGATTGAAGGTACTGGTTGTGTTGAAGATGACTTCTCGAAGGGAGGTTACTCAGACCAACTTGAAACATGTTCCATACATGAGCAAGAATCTGATTTCTGAATCTATCATGAGCAAGCACGAATTTGGAATCAACTGTGAATCCGACAAGCTGATCCTCAGGAAGAGTGGTGTTTTTATAGAAAAAGGTTTTGATAAGAATTGACTTTTCAAAATATCTGTAGTGACAGTTATTCTAAAAAAAATGATGTACATGATTTCAATGTTTCAATGAATAAGAATCAAATTGCTTATTTTTGGAATGAAAAAAATAAAAATAAGAAGAAGCAAGATGGTTGAAGATAAAATTTGGATTCATCATACTTGGCTTGCAAGGAAATGTGAAGGTTGTCCTACACCAGTTGACCTAACTTGAATTGTAAGGCAAGGAAAGGAATTGGAGCTTACCTTGTACACGTCCTCAAGCTCTAAAAACCAAGTTTACTCAGTTTGAATTCAAATGAAATGATCTGATTTGAATTAAGTAAGAAACATCACATCTGGTGCATAAGGAGTAGAGCAGGCCCGTCACTATCATACCAAGAAGACTTTGCCTCTCCCTCCTGTCACTCTCTCCACCTCTGGACGGGTCCTCCTTGTCTTCTTCTCTTTATTTCCCAACAATATTATTTGTTTAAGAAACCCTTGTTTAGGATTTTTTGTTGTAGCTGATGTTCTATTTAAAGACAACTTGTAAACCATTCATAACTAAGAAGAGTGAATAGCTCTTTCTTCATATATTTTGTTAGTAAACTCTCTCATTCTCTCAGTCTCTCCTTTCTCTCTGGTTACTCACGAGCTCAATCTCTCCAAAACTCTCCAAACTCTCATTCTCAGTTACTTATAATCTCAGCAATCTTGCTTAGTCTCTTTGATACTCATACAAACTCCCATTCTCTCTGGTCCATTATAAACTAGACACGTAATATTACTTATCCCCCTCATATTCTCTCAATTCCACATGGTATCAGAGCTATAAGCTCCTGAAAACCTTTCTCATTTTCTCAAATGAATCTCTATTCAAATTTCTCTGTAAAATCTGTTTGGTTACATCCTTTTATCCTCTGGTCCAAAGGTTTCCAAGAGGGAAGAACCTCACCAAAACTCAAGATAAAGAAGTATCTCATTCTCTGGAACTCAAGCAAGCTTCAGCTCAGTTCAACAAACTTCATCAAATTTCAGCCTCTTGCAAAACTAGTAGGAACATTCTATTGTCCAGTGGTTAGAAACTCTCCAAAATTGAGAACACAAAAGAAATGGCGACCAAAGAGGATGAAAAGGGTCCAAAGAAGAAACCAAACCACCTCCTCTGGAAGAAAATTCTAAATAAAATACATGGAGGAAACCATTCTTATAGAAAGGTCACCGAAGAAGCTTCAAAACTAAGATGTTCAAACAATTATCTGGCCAACAAAGCTAAGCTCATTCTCTGACCACCGAGACCCACAACCAGCAAGAAGACAGGAAGGGTTTTAATTGTGTACTTGTCATGAAGGAAGGACACACCAAGGATAGGTGCTGGATATTCAATTCACACCTCAAACCAATGCAATTTCCGTGAGTGACCCCATGGGCTGGAGGTTTAAGAGACCATTTCAGGTTTCTTGTTTGTAAGTATGACCTCCTTTCTTTTTTATGAGAATTATGTCTTTATTTTCTTGTTGATGTTATCTTAGGGTGTTTAGAAGTTAGCTTGTTGGATTTGTCTTATTTCTGTTTTTGAAAAATTTATCAAGCTTGCTAAGTTGTCTAGATGAATTTATGTCTTGTGTTTCAGCTTTGTGATGGTTGTTGAGTTTTTTAGTTGCTGATTTTATCTGTTGTCTATGTTTAGAAACTACATTGATGTTTTTATCTAGTGTATGCCCCCAAAAAAGTTTGTTCAAAATGTCAAATTATCTAGATTATTTTGTCTAGAAATGTGTCTGCCTTAGGATGTTGCAAAGGTTCTTAAATTATTGTCTAGACTCTGTCCTTATACTGTGATGTTTTAATTTGACTTAAATCTTAGTCTTAATGATTATGGTTTAGAGTTGTTGCTAGGATATAATAATGAATATTTTTCTGTTGTTTGATGTTTTAAGTGTCTTGGAGATCATATTTTGTTATAACCCATATTCTGATTTCTTGTGTGTCTAGTAATGCCTAATTGTTTAGTCTTGATGTTTTTTTTTCATCATTAAAATCAGAGAAGTGTTGCTAGGAATGGTTTCAAGTTGTCTAAGTATTTAGCATGTGTTTCTGATGCATTGATGACACAACTTGATGTCATTACAAGTTCTGGTCACATGTTGGTGATCTAATGTTTCCCTTTGGGTTGTTGTGATGTCCAGGAAACACATGATGTGTCTAAGGTGTACAAAAGCAGAAAATAAGTTAAGAAGAGATCACATTGCCCATGCTGTTCAGCCTACAAAAGATGGATATTCCTGACCATGGAGAGTGCCCATATTTTTCAGAGTTTACACAAGATTTATATTTCTGAACTGTGGAGATTACCCCTTCCCAACAATCATGTAGATGTGTTTGCCCATTACCTACCAATGAGGTAGAGAGGATGTTGGAGCAGTGGAAAAATTGTTCACAAGTGACTTACCTGATGCCAAGAGGGTGGGCAAGAAGTATCCTCAAGAAAAAACACCACCACTCAAGCCAAGATTGACCTGTGGTCAAAGGAATTGGTGATCAT